>JARGYV010081973.1:0-18005 GCA_029532675.1 Ornithodoros moubata
AATGAGTAAGATTGCATCCTCGTTTTCCTCTCCCGCTACTTGTTATATCCCTTCCCCTTTCTCCCATTTCCTTCTCTCTCGCGGCGAGAGTCTCGTTCTCCCCCGCTCCTTTCCCCCTCTCCACTTTCCGTCATCCTCTCCCTGTCGGTATTTTTTCCTCCAAAAGGTGGCAACCCTACCTACTGCACCTGACTTTCAGTACATTGTGCTACTACTGTCCACTCATTTTGGCTGGCCTAGCACAGACCCAGCGTGTGCATTCTGTTTTTGTTAAAACAACAGTGTATACGGAGGGGTAAACTGCGAAAAATTTCATTTGGCATCCCTGAAGATTTGTTATAACAATCCGAGGTGACAGCAGAAGTGCTTTACAACACATACTATTGACCTCACTATCTTTCCACGAGTAAAGTTTTTATTATGTAGAATATTTGACGGGATTTCTCATTGCTGCGAAATTACGTCCAGCAGACTCAACACAGTTTCTTTCTTTCTCACCACGATACACAATTTTAGAAACATTTTTCATGACGACAGGGATAACTACGCAAGAGCTTTGCTGGTATATACGTACGAGGCTGGCGGAATCGCAAGCGGGTTCTGCATCTAGCGATACGTACCGTGGTGAAGATAAAATGTTGTAACGTACGTTAATAACCGGTTTAGCCTCCAGATGTAGTCCGACTCAGGTCCGGTTTCTCCTCGATATGGCGAGCTAACTGCTACGAAGGTGGAACTGAAGGCTTCTCCACCGTTGTGTAGCTGCAGTTCTTTCAGGGTCTGCGGATGACACGTCCAATGCATATTGTCAGACACATTATGCATCCATACACGCCGCAAGTCATTCGTAACAACCTCGTAAAGTTCATATTTAAAATAAAAAATGTACACGCCAGAACTACCTTCTTCAGAATAGAACGCAATCAGAACCAATCGTCATGGTCATGGGGCCAGAGCCTGTTAACATCAGGTACATGAGAATTACCATGATCTAAAGCGACTCTGCCACACATTTTCATTCAAGTAAGGCATTACCTTTCATTGTCAGTAATGATAGCCTCTGAACACTTATGAAGTGGCACTTTCGTCTTTAGATTATAGAGTCGGAAACCGAATTTAGCAGTTATGTAGAGCTAGAAATAGCTTCACTTAAGTACTTGAACTACAAAATCGCGAAACCCTCAGGTCTTCAGCAAGAAACAGAAATTCAGCACACAGCACGCTTAAAACCAATCACGATACAGAATGATATTCTTCGCTTTCCTGAATGGTGAAAAATAGTAGACGTACGCCTACCGTTTTTACCAGTAAGGAAACAGTGTGATACCATTGCGAATGGTGATTGGCGTGTTTTGAGCTGACGTTCTGCTTTTAGAGTGCACGGTTATGATGAGACCCTGAAAAACTGACGCTTTTTTCGGTGACACTCCTGCAGTTTGTGTTGCCCTGGAGGATGATTGGTTGTCTTCCAATTAAGCCCTACAGCATGCCGCTTCCCATGCGGGAGTCACGTGAACTTTATGTATTGCGAGACACTCTTAATAGACACTCTGTTTTGGTAATGACAGCATGGCTGCATGTGCCGAGGTTCTTGGACAAACTTCACAAACAAACTTCTCTCTAAAATGACTACACTTTGCAAGCGCCAAGCTCACAAGGAAGGTGCACCCACAAAGTCACAAAAAGGGCTCCGTTGTGTCTACGAACACTTCCTCTCAAAGTGTGCTGTATCGATTAATATTTCTACGGGTACAGAAACCGAACGTATGCTGTTATCACTGCCCTCATCTCGGCCTCTCACGGCGGCCAGCGAGGAGGCAACGGGTGATTCGAAAGCCAATGAGAAAAGCTGACGGGCGAACCTTTGTGACGTCAGCGCGGGATGTGGTGCTGCATGTCGTGTACAACGTCACGCAGAAAACCGATTCTTTTCCCATCCACATTCTGGAGTTCATTAGAAAATAATTGCAGTGAATGAGACGCCACTGTAGAAGTGCCGCAGCCCAGTAAAAATACGAATGCGCCGAAGGTTACCACATGAAATTGTCTCATTAAATGAATTAAATCTCATAAAATAAATAATATCTCATTAAATGTCGCGTTATTTTGCTTACCGTCAACAAGAGAACTATAAAACGTAGGCTTTCCGAATACGACACCGGGGAGTCTTCGTCACTAAGGGGCAAGTCCAGAATACCATGATGTCTAATGCGCTGGTCCCAGAGGCTTTTGAAGGACGCTTCACCCTTAGCTGAATTCAAAATATCGTAGCACGCTTCAACGTGTCTGAAACAAAAAGTACGCAGTTCTTACATTATCCATGTCTAAGTTGCACTATCCTGTGTTGCTTATTCTTAGGAGAGTCAGGTGAATATTACTCATTTCTATAGTCGCGACAGCGGCACTTCTGGCTGTTCCACTCCCATAAGAAGCAGGAAGGGTAAAATTTTGTAATTTTTTTGGTGCATAGTGGTATGCCCTGTTCAGTCTTGTAAGAATACCTATATATATCACTGATCATTCTAGATCTGTCACTGCGTAGCGGGAATTTATATTTGTCTCAATCTCAGCATCGTCTTTGCTGAACCAGCATACGATGAAAATCTCGACGTTCAGCACTGCACTGAACAATCTAACTGCACTCCTCCAGCACCACGGTAACTGCCTGTTTTAAGCGTAGCCGTGAATGTGACATTTCGATTTCGATTGGGAATCTTCACTGAGTGGCTGAGTGAAGATTCATAGCGTGTATTGACGCTGTGACGTAACAAAATGTTTACGTGGAACGGAAGATCTCTTACCTATACGTGACGGAAACTCCGTACGAAGACAGCCTCGATGTTTTCGCTATATTGAGGAAGTGCTTGAAGGGATCAGGAGACGTCGTGTTGTGTGCCGAAACGAAGCTATACTTTTCGTCTAATGTCACCGAATCGTAGAAGACAAACGAGCAGATGCCATCCGTCGGGAAGACGGTCCGGACCGTTGAATATCTACCAAACGCGCATACGAGAGTCGTCGTCGACAGTACGTGGCTGACATCTGGGGATAAAACGTCGCAATCAATATGTGCTTAGTATGCACGCCCTCCGAAGATGACTGTAACCTTCTTTACAATTTCAAGCCAAAATCATGAACATATTCTAATCCGCATTATTCTACCACTAACGAAATACCTGTATATTCTCTGCTGAACACCGATGCCATTTGTGCGTAAGTCGCTCGAATACACAACGGATATTGAGGGTGTGTGCTGGAATTTAATTCCTTTCTGGAAATCAAACCAA
Source organism: Ornithodoros moubata (assembly GCA_029532675.1). Taxonomy (NCBI): domain Eukaryota; kingdom Metazoa; phylum Arthropoda; class Arachnida; order Ixodida; family Argasidae; genus Ornithodoros; species Ornithodoros moubata. The sequence goes on from JARGYV010081973.1 coordinate 3,288, forward strand.
ACATCATCCGGCAACGAGCCAATGGTACCCTGTAACTGATGACCTCAGCCAATAGGTTAACGAGAGTGGAGATGGGAACGAGAGATACAAGGAGGGGCATGAAATTAGGTTTCGGTATGATATCCCACTGCTGGTATTGTAGCACAAGTCTGATGTACCAAATTAATTTTGCCCATAGTTCCGCGTCTATGAAAATAAAAGAATAAAATAATTGTTCCTATGTGTGCTTTACAAGGGTTATTGCAGTGTGTCACTTTTAAGCACATCGTCACGGCATGATATGATCTGTGAGCAAGATTTAGAAACAGTGAGAGTATACGACGCTTTTGTAACGCTTGTGCATTGAATAACCGTCACCACGGAGGAGAAAGGAGTGGAGCAGTCCGAACTGTGCCGCTTCTAGAGCAAAAAAGGGAACTTCTCCGTGTAACGCGGCGTAAACCAATCCCCAGTCCGAGTGATATCGTTCACGCACAGGATTCGTCAACAACGGTGGACGTACGCCTTTTTATGCTACTTAGCATAACTTCATAACTGCACGCCACTTCTGTGACACTTATGCAGTGCACAAGTGTCACAGAAATGGCCTACGCCCACTGTTTTTCGCCTGTCAAGTAAGTGAGCGTCATCATTCGGAATGCGTATTTGTCATCACCGTGCTATCTGGTGAAGTTCTGTTTTAAGAGTGTATACGCTTACATCGCACAACAACGGAACCACAACGTATGCTAACACTAACGCCGTAATTCTCGGCCGCTATTATGTAGGGAACTAGAAATTTTTTCAAAAGGCCTGTTCTGGGGCAGATTTACATCGTGAGACATCTGTAAGATGACAAAATGTCATGTAAGTTAGTAGCAAAGAGGAAGAAAAACTGGGCTGTATGTGCCGTACTGTAGCCACGTTTTCATATCTGTTACTCGACTTCAAGAAAAGCACTTCGGGTGTCGTAGGGTGCCAAGCTGCGCAATGTAATCAAAATCGTGGGGCCGTAAGGTGGCTTCGGTCTTTGTCGCCGCCTCTCTGACGAGCAGCACACTGCAAAAGTAACCTTGATCAATCCGTCCCCCAATAATGCACCAACTTTCAGTACACTGTGATGCTTGGGTTGGTGCCTAAGTAGCCAAAAGATCTTGCGCGAGAGGCTACATGCCACTCACTGTCCTTCAGTCCAGGTAGTATCAAAGTATACTTTCAACGGATAACGACCTCTCTTATAAGCCTTATTCCTGCTGTTAAATCACTTAGCTTAGCCCAATTGCAGACGAGGGCAGATCCCATCACACTGGCTATTATACCCCGATATCAGTTCAGTAGTAATAATTTGCTCAGGGTTGCTTTGGCTACCTTATTATAATTACGATCAAGACTAACTTCTGGATTCTATGTAAAAGTATATGAAAACACTAACTGAAAGAACTGTCTGCGGGTTGCGTGCAGATAACGTGTGGTTTAAATATGTGACGCCAGGGTCAACTAGGTCAACAATTGGGTCAGCAATAAACTCACAGGTTGTAGATGTTCCTGGCTGAATTGCTTCGGTCAATGCTCCAAGAGATGTCGCATATGAATATGTTCTTTCTGCTAAAGTCGTAGAACTGTCCAGGACAGATGCTGTCGTGCTGTTGCCTGGGAACACTGTTGTGTCGTTGTCAAGACTGAATGAAGTGGACGTCGTGGTGCTGCAGAGTCGGGATTCTGTGCCGTTGTCAGCACTGCTCTTCTCTTGTGCTGCTGTACTCTCCACTTTGTCTGTGGAGCCCTCAGTGGCATCCACTTTCTCAGTAGTTCCCTCCTTTGGAGGGCCCTCAGTTTTGTTCTTCGTGGCGGCAATCTTCATTGAGTCAGTGAAGTTCTCGCTGTTCATCGTAGAGTATTCTGTAAATTTCCTTGACGGTCGAAATGTTTTCCATGGCTCCGTTTCGGTCGCATGTTTCGCGTGCCTTGCGGACTCCAGAGACGCCGTAGTTTCGGGAGCGTACTCCGTTTCGCTGTCTCCCACCGTGAACTTATCGAGATCCAATAGTGTCGTGTGGGTGCCGGAGCTTCGTGCAGAACTCGGATCGGTAACAGCCCCCTCCTCATCTTCACTCCTACCGGATTTCGTTGTTTCTGCTAGCGAGTCAACGTTCACTTCAGCGAAGGCGGGACTGTCCTCAGTGCGCTCCAAAGGACGCCTCGCCGCCGACTGTCCGTTGAACGCTGGAACCAAGTGACATAATATTTGCTTGCCTTTTTAGCAGAAGCTGCAATACTGCAGACACGCTACCTGGGCTCGTCAATAGGCTAACGCATACTATTTGTGACATAACACACGCGTGCACATTATAATGTTACGTAGTGAACATCGGTTTTTAGATCGTGCAACACTGCTTCTCTCTGTTAAAGGGACTGCCAGGTGAAGCCGTCTTATTTGCTATCTTATAGGTCCTTCTACGGTTCTTTGTTTTCGTTGTTCTCTATTTCCTTGTGAAGATTACGTTTAAAAATGCAGGATTAGCAGACACGGGTCATGTGTGAATAAAAAATTGCGTCGCGTGGACGGAGCTGCTGTCTTATTCAGAAATAAACTTGCTCAGCAATAACCAATGAAATCATCAATGGTTTGCTTCAAGTGACAGCATACGGGGAGGCCGAGCACGCCATCTGCTGAAACCATGAAGAAGGAGTAACATATACAATGAGTAGCTAATGGTCAACTGCCAGTTCATTCGGGGTTGCCAGCATATGGGCTTCATGCTTCGGCGGGGGCTTCATGCGCGGAGCATTTTTCAAAAATCGAAGCGGTTACGCCGGTACAGATCTGCACCAAAAGTGGCTTCTATGGCAACTTTTAGCGAAACTTAATAACTTAAAAGTTACTTGGACTTACGGGTTCCTCTACAATCCCTTTAGCGGATACTCATCCGGCATGGAACTCAATTTCGTTACTTACGTGACCCTGGGGAGATGAACAAGAACGTCACCAAGACAACGGCAGCAGCGCATACGATCCCGATGCCAAGTAGGCACTTCCGGAACCTGGTGCGTCCGGGCCTAGCCAATAAGAGATAGTGCAAAACACATAAATCAGTGCTTGCATTTTTCGCCATAATCTTGATTGTCTTACCGACGCTGCTACACTGGAACTGAAATTCGGTTAGGGCAGTTCACTCCATCCTAGACTTAAACGAAGATTGTGGTGGCGGTAATGTCGTTGACTGCCGTAGTCTGCCTCGCTTAGCGCTGGCAACGTGAGGACTACCACAGGGGGGACATTAGCGTCCTGGGCCAACTTCGCAGAGAACTGTGCCGGCATACGCCTTAAAGTGTAAGAGAAAACCCCAGGAACAACCCTTACAGTATTCGATCCCACGATTTCCCCGACTTTGGCACGTGACCAGCAACTGCCAGGGATCGAGCGTTTAGTCTACTCGGCCATTCCGCTGGCAAGGGAATGGTGTGCTTCCATTCAAAGAAATTTCAGTTTAAAAATTGGAACCCAAGTGGGGCGTTGGGGAAGTTCCAAAATGAGAACTGTTGAACTTGTACGCTTGTAAAAGCAGGACAGTGTACTCACTGTGCTGATGAGGAATCTGTAAAAATAATAAAAAAATAATAATTAGGATCGAAACATGTACGAAATGTACTAAAGGACAGGAGCGTAAAAAGATCAAAATCGAAAAAAAAAAATCGGAAACCCGAATAGAGCACGTCTGAGGTCGCCAGTCGGAGGGTCAAGTCCAAGCACCGGAGTGACACTCAGAAGCATACCAAGCACTGTGCTCCGGAGCAGCGACTAAACGTCGGGAACACGACTATACGCGAGGCACGCGCTGCTCACCCTCCGCATAACGTACGCTCTAAAAGCGGAAGGCATACTTTATGAATTTTCGTGTTAAATGGTCCCCATAATTCCCCGTGACAATTACAATGCCTTGTTTCGTTAGTTTGCTGAAATTTCATGTACGTTCCGAGAAAAAGGGTAGGGACTTTTAAAAGTAATTCAGAGCACCCACAAGCACCCACTACCTCCGGAAGGTTGATTACCCTACAGGACGTAGGTAAGATCTATGTAGACATGTGTAGACATCTGTGTAGATCATGTATGTAGGTAGATCTATGTAGTGCAGCTGATGGAGAATAAATTAATGAGTAAGCCATGGATGGCCGATCTGAAAACATGTGTTCAGCGCCAACGGTCCAAGAGGGATGGTAGCGACCGCGGCGCTATAAGGTAATGATAATTTGTGGGTTTACGTCGCGAGACAACTGCGATCATGAGCGATGCCACAGAGTAGGACTGCGGATAATTTAGACCATCTGGGGATCTTTTGACGTGCGCCTGAAATCTCAGACACACGCTGCCAGTAACAATGTTTACCTCCCCCACATTGCTATCGTCCTCGGGTGGGATTGAACCCGCACGGCGCTATAAGGAGTCCCGCAGATCTGGTCACCAAAACTACCTTTTGCTGGTAGGATAGATCTGCACTTCTCTGCGTTGAGAGTGATTCCTGCCGCTTGTGCTACCGCCAACTTCGGTATTCAGATCGGCATCTTGTTCTGTCCTTGACGTACCCCAAATGAGTACGTCATAAATATTGACTCGACGTCTTGCATACACTCTCAAGATAGAACTTCATTGCACAACACGCTGGAAACCAATTACGACACACAATGATACACTTCACATTCCTGAATGATGGAAAACTGTAGGAGTATGCCTTTCTGCGGCGTTATGCATTTGCGTATAATGCCACAAAAAGGCGTACGCCTACTGTTTGCTACAAACAAGGAAACATGAGGATAGCACTGCGAATGGCACTGTAATGTTATGAGGTGAAGCTCCTGATTTTAGAATGTACCCTAAAAAAAATTTGTGATATCTGTTGCTAAATTATTTCGGGCTCAGATCATAGCCCAAACAGGATTTACCTCATTTTAAGCAATGGACATCGCGAAAAAATCCCAAATTAATTTACTGTTGTCCAAAATGTATCTTATAGAAATAAACAGAAGAACCTTGAGGAAGAAGAGTGCTCGCCTCAGTCGTAGGCCGCGTTGTGGGTTTTTACTCACCTTCGGACTTGCTGTCCCAGGCTGAAATTGACAATTCGAAATTATTCGCGTACAAAGAAAATATTCATGACATGCGTTGAGAGCACGAGCGATTGAAGTGTCGTTAGAGAAACGGTTTTAGGTGTCCCCTGGCCCGGGAAACAAACATAAACGCTGGTTTATTTTGTACCACTCTTTCGTTCGTGGAACGCTGTGCTATTTGAAGATCTCAGTATTGTGAATGACAAATAGCTATAACGTTTGTGGTTGAATTAAAGACAGGAGGAATATTCTTTCCCCTAGCTTATTCGTTTATTCAATACACAGATAGAGCCATTGATGTGTAATGCGGTTAATACTGGGGTTACATAAACAGGAATTTCTGAGGATGATCTCTCACTTTCGATCTCAGCATTATAAGCTAATGCCGAAGACTTTTTCGCACATCATATATTTGCATACCGTCCTTAGAATAATAATATTAATAATAATAATTCGTGGGTTTACGTCCTTACATGCATACGTCTTTCGAACACACGTTTATTCACCTCAGGTTAAGTGCCGCACATCGGAAAGCTACACCTGCTTTCTAAGGCTGGAAAGCCGTTCATACTTCCAAAGGTACTTCAAAGTTTATCACATAACAAAAATACTCCTTGGTCGGAGAATCCTATTATTCGGTGGCTTTACTCGAAGAAGTACCAAACAAACAACTACGCGTTTTTCTGATATACAGTTTACAGCATGACCGAGCACACGCTCGAACCCAACTGTGACTGAAGATGATTTTACAAGACTTGTTAACAGAAGGTGTTGAAGTTAGAGGCTGCGCGTAATGATAAAATGTTAAATGCTAACTGACGTATTGCAAATAGCTCTCTCTCATCTACACTCTTAAAACAGAACCACATAGCACGACGATGGCCAATCGATGTTCCAAATGATGTCGTTCAGAGACCCTATTTGCTGAAAACGGTAGTCGTACGCCATTTCTTTGACACTTATGCAGCGCATAATTGTCCCAGCAATGGCATACGCCCACCGCTTTTTACCAATCAGGTTTGTGAACGATATCATTGGGAATACCTATTGGTCATCACCGTTCTATGAGGTGAAGTTCTGTTTAAAGAGTGTACAAGTTATAACGAAAGTTGATTGCCATAGAATTCATTAGTGCATTTGAGTCAGAGTATGCTATGCGGTGAAGTACCTTCTCTAATGTGCATTAATAATAGCTGTACATTACAAAAGGCATACGCCCACCGCTGTTCAGTGCGGCCAAGTTCTGTTTCTGTGCCTCTAACAATGGCTGCATATGTGGTCAGTGCATGAGAGAGCTGTCATGCCCCACAAGGGGTATAAATGTGCACATTATTATTCAAAGTACTATGTACGAGACAAGAAAAAAATAAGAATAAAAAAGAAACGGAAGAGAAATTCGTACCGTCAGCGTCCGTCGGTTGGAACACCCCAGATATGTCGTAGTAATTATCGTACGACCTCATGGCGCTGACGCTGTCGTGCTAGAAACCCTGCAAACATTGCCACCGACTTAGAACCATGAATCGCATATGACACGAAAATGCTATACGTCCGGTTTAGGCGCGGTCCATTAGGTTTCCGCGGGAAAAAGTAGTGCGCTGAGCGCCAACCGTCATACAACATGATATCTTCCAGATCTTAGATTTGTTGAAAATGTTATGAAAAGAGCATACTTGGACAAGCTTATCTTATCCAACTATGCTCCCCCCATAGGATTTTCAACAAATCTAAGCAGTGGAAATTATCTTTCTGTTTGACGGCTGGCGCTAAGCGCACTACTTTTTCCCGTGCGAACCCAAGGGAAAGTAACAGTGTATGGTAATGGCTCACTGTGAGGCAAAAGTTTCCGAGACATGCAAGTGGTGAAGTGCGCGGGAAAGTTGCACATCCCAACGAAGAAAATGGGGCAGAAGGATGTACTAGAGCCATTCTAGGATAGCGGCAATACTTAAAACGACACTACACACAAGTGAACTCTACTGTCTGTCCTGTTTTCTGCAGATCCCCACAACCCATCACCTCACACCCTACAAAGAGAACACCGCACAAGACGTCACAAGACGTTGGGAAAGGATCACGGTACCGAACTCCCCCTATATCCTTCACTGATGATCGGATGAATGAGAAGAAAGAGATACCATCGTTCCAACTCGCGAGCCTTCCTGGCCGCATCGGGGAGACAATCGGACGGCGACCGTTCACCTCTATTTCTCATCTCCGAAACGACAGTGAAACAAGACTGACCTTAAAGGTGTCACAGTCTGTTATACAGTGCACTGCTAAGTTATCTAAAAATGCTGAACTAAAGTTCCTATGAGGGATTTTAACAGGCATATTCAACATTTTAAAAAGCGATTGCAAATGGCCGTACGCTCGTACGGTGCATTCTTTCTCTCGTACGCTGACGTGCTGTATACACAAATATACGACAACAACTAGTGCTACGAGTGCAACTACTACACCCACTTACTCTGAGAGAAATACTTATTTCCTTATTTCCCACTGCGGTTGTGCGACAGGCCTTTTGGATCAACAAGCGAAGGCAAACCTAACATAAGGTGGCACGTAAAACGCGCTGTTTCGTTTTCGTCTTTTATGTTTCGTCCCGCATCCGGATCATATTTTTCTGATTTCAGGAAGAAAAATGAAAAGACGAAGAGGAAGCCCAAAGACTGTATTTTGTGTAAACTGCACTATGAACGCATAAGTGCACGCCACAACCGCCACCAGGTGCCGCGTCATGATCTACCGGGTGCAAAGTCACGCAGAAATACCTTAAAATGAGCACATTCGTAACCGTTGAAGTGCGTGTGCAGATTTTAGCACCAATGCCATGCCCTGACATCAGAAGGGCCAGATCGCTCCTTGGTTTCCCTCGCATGCTCTGAAGGCGACCTACCTCGTTCGCTCCCTTGTTACCAGTCGACCATGCCGTGCGGGGATGTCTCGTTACGCACCATCTGTCGTCCTTACGCCCTTTACCGCTAACAATAACAATACATCTCTACCCTGAGTGCCATTGAAAGAGTTAACAGGGTATAAAGATATTCTGTTGCTAATCTCCTGATTTCTAACGCAGACTCAAAGCTAGACTTAAGGCACGTCATTGGCCAACTACTGTGGCAACTACTTTCCGGGATCTATATCAAAAAATAAAAAAGTAAAAGCCTGAGCGTCCTGTCGCACGGAATACATGCAGCGTGATGGTTCAAGGTAAGTCAGTATCTTCGGGTTCGGTAGCATAGCTTAAAGAGTGTTGTGCCACCCGTATTGCATGTCTGCTATTTGCGTTCGTTACGTCAAGTGATGAACGTCTGTCTCGGCTCGTACATTGTACATTGTACATCGTACATTGTATTGGCTGTTGTCTCGTATGGCTGAAGTTCTCGCTTCTCATACATGCCTGTTTTTTTTTTTTTTTTTATGCATATATTCCGCAAATTGCTGATTCTGCTGGCGCTGTTATCATATTTATGTGAGTGCGCTGACTGCAGTAGCAGTAGCATTTAGATGTCCAGGCTGCCAGCCGAGTGGTACTACACTTATTTTGCATTCATGTGCGTCGCTTATTTTAACCTATGTGAATGCAGTCGATGAATTTTCATGCAATACACAGACTCCAAGATAGGTTTACTGAATGTATGTACAGTACAGTTAATTCGCCTGTTTTATGTGTGACGTTGCTCGCGTAATTAATTTGGGGTCCCTTACGTTGATGAGACGGCTGTTAACTTTGAAGCAGACAATGCATAGAATATATACATTTACTTTCATACCAAGCTGAGCTCGACTTCAGTTAAGGAATATAACAGACGGAGCGAGAACTGCAGGATATGCGCACCAAGCTCTGCAGGAAGCTTGGGGGAAGACACGTCCGTTGATGTCGACTACCAGTTGCGTGACCGGGCAGGACTTGTGTGAACATGGAGAAATGCTGTTTATTAACAATGCACAGTCATTTGAGGGTTCTCGTAGTGGCTGTCCTTGCTTCTATATAAAGAACGTGACGTATCCTTCTGCAGGCGATGCTGATAGAAAGGAAATCTTTTGAGCCTGTAAGAACGACAGACATACTGCGGAAGTTTTTCAGAATTCTTGTGAGCGGAAGTGAAAATAACTTAATGACTTTGGTGGACGTCATTCAGTTGTGATACTCGTGGTGTTCTGCTAGGCGAGTCACGGCTACTCAACTCCTAGCTGTTTCGGGCCACGCTTACTTGTTTCTAATGTTTTCACCTGAACTAGCCCCAAGGTTTTGCTAATCTTATGGCAAACCTTGCTTCGTTATTCCCCATCTTTCATTTTTCCTTTCGTTCTTTTTGAAAGGTTACTGTCTGCGACCGGAAGTTTTGTGCATAATGTTTGCCATACAAGATCTCCACTTTTGTTCGGTCTTCGCTTTCTCCCTTCAGATATGTATAATTCTCGGGCCTAAATCCATATTTTTGTTATGCAGTGAGTCGCTGTGCTGGCCACTCGCATATTTTGAAAGAGCTCTTTTACCACTTCACATAACTGCTTACGTGAGTGTCTATGTTATGCCTACACGGTATACTGAATGCAGCTTTTTTGGCTTTGCTGTGTATAGTTTGCTTGTAATATTTTCATGCCTGTACGCCAAAGTATTTTAGACTTGACACACATGACATTCTGTTCATTCATCCTGTGATAGGCAGCCAGTATTGTTGTGATTAGGTTAGGTTCCGTTTTGGTCATGCCAAGTAGTCAGCTTGTAATGGTGTCTACGAATTGCTTTGTGCAAGCTTGTGCCCTTTTATTATGTTAGTGTTCTTAAGTGTTACGTAAACGTGCCATTCGGAGACTAGTCAGCATTTGTAACTTCTGTAGTATACGAGTGTTAATGAGTGTATATGTTTCTGGTACTTGCACGCATTTCCACCGAGTCCTTTGTAAGTGCTCATTAGTTCCACATGTCGGTGCACGCAAATAAAGCTCAACGTTCGAAAACACTACAACATTTTTACCGTCTCCAAGCCGTTTTCAGCACGGTGCAATACACTCTAAAAACAGAACTTCACCGCACAACACGGCGATGACCGTGTTATGCCGTGTTATCGCCGTGTTATGCGGTGAAGTTCTGTTTTTAGAGTGTAGACGCCGCGGCGGCGGCCCACGGTGCCCACAGCCCGTTGTAGTGCAGTGCTCGTTCTGCTCCGGAACTCTGCACTTACCTTCGCCGTCCCTCGTATGGAAGTGCTATCGGTCTATTCTTGGTCAGTTCTGATGTCGCTCACCATCTTTCTTGGTATGTCGACACCGATACGCGAGGCAGCGATCATATTCCGATCCTCATTGTTCATGCTCTTGTAGCTGGCAAGCCCCTGCACACTATTTTTCTCACTGATTGGAAGTAATTATAATAATATAAGTATAATATAATTATATTATTATGGTATTATTATATGGAAGTAATTCAGGCGTCACAATTCATCAGTTGACTCTCGAGTCCGCACAGGAAATAGTTTCCATGGCTCAGTCCAATCTCCAATCCTCCTCCAAAACGATCGTCATCCCAGCAAAGTTCTCTGCTGCGGACCCCGAATTTGAGCACTTACGTGCGCAATGCCGGCGTGCGGCGCGCAGTTGCAGGCGCTCAGGTAGCTTTGCTCATTGGCAGGAGTCCATCGTTCTAAGGGCTCGTATTCAGAAGCACCTTAGGAAACCGTCAGCATTGAAGTGGCAGCAGTCTTGCTCCTAGCTGTCATCGTCCACATCGTTATCTCACCTCTGGAGACTCGTTAATAGTCTCAAATCCACTCCAACTCAGGTCCCCCTATTTAGATCAGTCTCTGTGTCGACAGGTATTAGCGCAACGGCAGACGCTTTTCTCACTGGCATTCTGGCTCTATTTTAGGCATTCACTACTTATCTCTATCAGCAGTCTGTTCGCACATCACTACTTAGGATTGGATCGGTTTCTAAAAGTGGAATTCCATCCATCGACGCAGATTTTGCCGGGGTAGAGCTCCTTCAGGCCATGAAGGCGGCTTCATCTAAGAAAACTTCGCATGGTCCCGACCGTATTTTCTATCACCACATTCAAAATCTTGTCCCCTCGGATACAGATGCCCTTTTGTCTCTCTACAACTAGAGCTGGGCCACTGGTAGCATTCCCTCCGTTCGGAAATCCTCCCTTGTAGTTCCTATTCTCAAAACCAGGTAAACATCCGAGTAGCATTAGCTCGTATAGGCCACGACCCTCCGTAGCTGTCTTCTCAAACTAATGATACGTATGGTTCAGAAGTGTCCTCAATGTTTTTGGGATTCCACAATATCTTTCCTGGGGAATTTGCTGGTTTCCTTCGGTCTACATGTACAATGGATTGTGTAATGGATCTTGTTTCCTCCGTTGAAAACTGTAAGGCACTCGGCCAAGTCACGGCAGCTACTTTCTTTGACATTAAGCGCGCATTTAACAGAGCATCTCATGCTTATATTCTGGATGCCCTCCTGTTTATCGGTATTCTAGGCAGGATGTTTTATTGGATAAGGGATTCATTTCTATGAGGATTGGAGATGGTGTTTCCCCACACAACGCCGTTTTGCAAGGGGTTCCACAGGGCGGAGTTTTAAGCCCCACACTGTTTGACATTCTGCTTGCATCAATCGCCAGGTCTCTTCCACCCGCGGTACATTTCACAGCGTATGCTGACGATTTTTGTCTGTGGCCCATTAGTAGTCGAATTTTTTCGTTTAGAGATCGCCTCCAACATTCCGTTGATTTCCATAATTCATATTTCCAAGATAGGAGCATAGATGTTTCCTTCGAAAAAACGCTCTATCTCCCCTTCTCTTTCAAGCGACTTAAAGAGCTGAAGTTTTCGGTTCACGGTCATCTTATTGAGCGAGCCACAAGGCACAAGTTCCTTGGAATCCCTGCTTGGTCCCCGCAATACGGTACGCAGCAGCCTGGTTCTCGATAGATCTAAAGAATCCACACCTACGGCTCTGCGCCAAAATCCGACACCGCGAGCACTCGTCTGTCCACAACGACCTGGCGGCTGTATACAGCGATTTCTTCCAAAAAACCTCAACCATTCATGAATCAGACTCCCCCCCCCCTCCCCCCAATGGCTTCTTCCGTGCGCGGCTATCGTCTGCGACGTCCCGGGCATCAACAAGAAATTGGTCCTGGCTGCTCTCGTATTACAACAACTTACAAGCTCCTACCTGGCCGACACTTACCCGACTACAGGAAAATTCTACACAGATGGTTCATGCACGCCTCAAGCGTCAGCCAACACAGTGTACCGTGACAAGATATCCCTCACTTTTCGCGTTCCACACCGATCCTCGTCAGCCAGCGTTAAACTTCCCGCCATTACGAAAGTCCTACTTCACGTGAGGGCCTGCAAGTGCAGCCAGTTGGACCATATGATCCGACTCCAAGCCTGTTCTTCAGGGTCTGTCGTCACCAGACAGGAACAACTAGCTACACTGCCGAATTTAGAGCCTATATGCAGAAATTACAAGGTAAGGACACCGAGTCACGCTACAGTGGTTTTCCTCTCACTGTGGCATCCCAGGCATCGAGAAAGCCGATGCACTAGCAAAGGCAACCCTTTCCAATCGCAAGCTAGTCCCCGTCCCGTTCACGAGGCTGATGCTTCGACGCTACTAAACAAGAAAACACAAGTCATTGCAAGGAAAGCCTGGAAAACTAGTATATGCCCAGAAGATTACCTCATTGCAATGGATCCCGACCTCACCCACGCAGTCTCAGAGGCGCAAATACTTCACTATCATCCACAGGATCCGCTTAGGAGTGCTGCCAATCAAGTCTGTTGTCTACCAGACACAACTCATTATGCCACTGTTCAATGCGAAGCCTTCCATCTACCGCGAGAAGAGCTAAGACGAAAGTTAAGTAGACTTTCTGAAGCACTCCTGTTCTTCACCAAAATCATGGGACCCCGTCGTCATCGTCATCCTCCCACGAAGCCCTCCGTGCCCTGTGCGACTTCCTCAGGGACATAGGAATCGTCGACATGTTTTAAACAAAGCAGGACTCCCCTGACTCTCTCCCAGCTGTGACTCCAGAGACTCTGACACCGACTGTGACTCTTTCAAGACTTTGGCTCTCCCAGTGTAAAGCAGTGAAGTGCGCGCAATGTTGTGCTGTGTGCGCAGTCTGCGCTGTGCGTGCAGTTTTGTGCACTATGGCTCGGACTTTGCTGACTTTCAGCCAAGCCAACAAAGGAGCCTACAGGCATAATTCCCATGCCCTGGAGCAGCAGATCCCCTAGTGGGAGCCACCCGCTCCATATTACCAGTTGGGCAACCACAACCGTTGTAGTTGCAATAGCGCTGCAGAGATGGCTGCGCAATCGACGCGTCGTACGTCGCAATGTCGCGTGCCCCCATCGCTCCAGCCAATGACTTTCCTTGCGGCAGGCGGTTTCAGGGCCCCTCCAGCAGGAGGTATAAACATGCGCTCTAGGCGGCATACAATTGCAATTTTTTTGCTGCCTCGCAGCTAGTGTCCAAGCGTTTTTTTTTTTCTTTTTTTTTAGGGTGTCCAACACAGAGAGTCAGAGAGAAAACAAGTATGTGCTATGTGGCCGGGTTCTGTAGGATTGTAATGGCGGCGCTCTCCATCTGCGCCACTGATTATAAACAAAGGTATGTACTTCGACCTCGCCACGTATGCACATATTTGTAACGCGTAAGTACCGGCAAGCGTTTCATGGCAGCTGACTGCCACAACAATCTCATATACAGTTGTGGCTTTTCTCGATTACAATATAACTCCGAAAAGTGCGAATAAAAGTATCAGTTACCACTGGAATTTTGAATGATATTTGACTTTTCTAATTTTTTTTTCCTTTCTACCTTTTACGGTGTAATACCAAGTTCCGAGCGTGCTATCCATAGCTTCGCCGAATACATTGATGGAGTCAAGACGATTTAAATTAAACATTAAAAGTATGGAATTATGGTTTTAACTGTGATTCGGTGACCAATCAACCCCCAGGACATGCCATTGGGAAATCCTTGGCGGCAGTGATGCAAACATGACTGTAAACCAGCTATGTACTAAGGAATTGATGGCCAATGACGGAACCCCCGGAACTCCTGGTGCCAATGGCCCATGTGGCCAACGAACACCCAACGGCGTTCCAATGGGCGACTATTGGTCATTTCCTGCCTGGGCAGTGGTGTCACGAGCTTTTCTCGTGCCGCCCAGTTCGATGTTGAACCGGGGGTTGACGTCTCGACGAACCTTCATTGGCCCGGTTCGCGAAGGTCCGCAACGAAGGTTCGACGCAATATATGGGCAATAATTGGCGAAAAGTTACTGTAAAAACACCTAGCGACACCTGGAAGCTCGCAGACTGAAACAAAGACAGCCGAGCTCCGAAAGCGTATGAAAGCGAATGCAAACTGATGGCCGGCAACAACTACGCAAATGCAGAGACACGACTTCGTTCTGGCAGCATTCGTGACGTTTGCTGCTGCTGCCGTCGTTGTGACTGGCTTGGTCGTTCCGCTCGTTGCAGTCATAGCGTATGACATGAATTCTTATGATGACGATATTCATGACATTTTCTCACGACAATGTTCTTGCTTGCATTACTACTGAGTTTCGATCCGTAGCAGGTAAGGAAGAAGAAG
>JARGYV010081976.1:0-10453 GCA_029532675.1 Ornithodoros moubata
AACTTTTCAGTCTCCTTCAACTGAGCTGGAATAAATTTTACCGTGGTTTGGGGAAGTCACACAGCACCGACGATACACAGAAAAGCAGCGCTTTCCTGTCCCCATCTTGAGTTACGCAACACAGTAAAGGCGGGGAGAAACGGCCATCTTGACGTCTTTCGGCTTTCGGCTTTCGTCGGCTTTCGTCTTCGTTTCTTTCGTTTCCGTTGACAATTGAGATCTGTACAATCGGCAGAAGGCGGAGGACTCCAGGGGGATACCAGAGGCGTGCCGGTGAACGTCACGTCCCCAATGTAGAAAATGACAAAAGCGACGCTGATCGAGTTCTGCTGCCGTACGAGGTCGGCCAGGACCGAAGTTGATTATTTCTGCTCCGTACGTGCTGCTGTTACTCTGCTCCATTCGTTATCATTCTACCAGTTGGAGTTGCCCTCTGTGTTAAGAGCTGTTCGCAACAGTGTCTTCACCTACACTAGAGCAGGTCTTGCGGTATGTTCTACTAAACAGTAGGAACCCTGGCTGCATGTGAGTTTAGAAGTACTTGCTTGTAGCATATTAAGAGTCAGTAAGTCTAAACGCACTTGGAAAACCCAACCTAAATTGCTTCGAAACGAATTCAGGGCTGATACTGTCGTGGTACACAAAACAGGACTGATAACGTTCAATTGATAGGTGAATAATGGGAGTCGTGCTCTTTTTCGGACTTCACGAGAGAGGATGAGGTGAAGTAGTTTTTGAAGGCTTGTTTTCCACTCGATAACCTATGCTCTTCGATGTGTGGCTTGGTTGACTGCCAAACTAGCGTCGCGAGGGCCGGCCTTTGAAATCTGGGTAACGACTACGGTGTTGAGGGCTTCGAAAACGGGCCATAGATCACGTCGCATCTTCAGGTTAATGGACGGTGTCTGCCTGACGGGGAGCGGTCACATGGCCAGCGGAGTTTACGGATGCACGCACAACGTGATAGCAGATGATTTAGCCAATTGAGCGCCTATAGGAAGTCATGCTAGGAGCGGGCACTGACGCTGTTTGAATGGTGTTTTCGGATCAGGGCACTTAAATGGAAGCAGGGAAGAAGACCTGCGTTGTCAGGAACCAGACAGCGCGCTCTAAGTTGTGGTACAACACCATCATCGATGATATCATTCAACAGCAACGTCTAGAGGACGCTGATGTGAAGTCCGAGGGCGGATAAAGAAATCCATACCTGCTGTACATGCAAGATGTCACAATATGCGTGACTGTCCTGAGGAGGGTTGAAAATCTTGTCCGTTGAATCATCACAGTCTGTACAGCCTCCCATTACATGATGACGTTCCCTACAACTCTTTTACGGTTAGTTTTGGAGGTTAAACACCCGGAGTTCGACCGATGTCATTGTTAATATACAACTGACGTATACTTCTCATTACCTTCGAGAAGGAGGCATTTATGAGTGAAATATAGCAAGGCATACCTCTATTTCCCTTGCGTGTAGACTGTACAGATTGCCGCCAGCGACGGTGCGTGTTTTCATTAAGTCACTAATCTTGATCTATAGCGTTATACGATGGTATAGGGTGGAACCCACTTAGTTTCGTAATGACAAAAATGGTTTGTCTACATAGGTGAGTATCGTTTCTGGCGTCTCCTTTGATTCGTTGACGCTATGGAAGAGCATAAAGCTGAGGTGTTCTGCACTGCATTGCTCGTGGACCTGGACTTTGCCTGCTTTCTCTTTTTTCAACATGGCTGTTGTCACCAATTAATTAAACGGGAACATTGTTTTAATAATAAGCAGAATACTGATCTGGCGGAAATTGGATGAGAAACGCAGAGAGATCAGTGTGCAGGTGTTTTGTCTATAAAATGAAACGAAAAAAAAAAAAAAAAAGCAGAACTTAAATGAAACAGCGCAGGATCCCTGGGAAAGCTGCTTCAGGGCTACGAGCGTTGGATGGTTTCCAACTCAATTAAAAGTTAAAGCACGGCTGGGTGGATTCGGGGAAGGCCATGAACGGTGGGGAGATGAGATAATTGAGGAGAAGCTCCTACCTGTAAGTATCGGCTTCACCAAAAATTAGCACCTGCGGCGAGAATAATTATATTAGATGAATTTCTTTACCTTTTTTAAGCTTCCCTTCTTTTCATTTTCCCCACGCTGTGAGACATTTTTAAAAATTATTCACTTTCGAGCTGTTGTTATTCGTGAGCACCTTCGATTACACCACCCGACGCACATTTTGAGGAAGTCGAGGCCTTTTCTGATTAAAAAGAGGGGACTAGACTTCTGGCATGAGCTAATTTTATTTTATGCAGAATAGCTGAGATGCAGAGAGCAACAATAATAATGACAATGACAATAATAATCCGTGGCTTCATGCCGCGAGTCAAAGAAGGCGAAGCTACTGTGGTCGGTTTGTTGAATAATTTTGCCCGATAAAGTGCTGAACTTAAAAAAAAAAAGAAAAATATATCCTACTGAACTGAACGAAGAAGGAAAAGTGCTGTTAGGTGAAGTGAGGGGATGCCGATGTTATGGCGGCGTACTAAACCGAGTTGTTGCTATTCCTGCCCGAAATAGTATAGCACTGACATAACAAAAGATTGCCGAGCTCATAATCTATGACGAAAAAGTGCATCAATGTCAATTTCCATCCGTTAGCACTTGATCCAAGTACATACAGCAAAAAGGTAGAGTCAAAGGTAACGTACAAAAGAGCTACTTGGCTCTCGAAATGGCAAGCTCATTGTGTTTGAACAGTTCTCACAATGCTTCGTATGCTGTACTCAGTCAAACACAGCAAGCCCAAGGTTCGCAAGCGACTCAGGAAAATGAGAGGAGCTGTCAATATTTGCTAGAGCGGCGCCGGCCTTTTGTTTGTACCGCTCCCCTTCTGTGCTGTGTGAAAACGGTCTGCTTCGTCAAGTGTGCCACTTTTGCTTGGCTTCTTGCGAGTAAGTTGCTGCATGTGCCAAGTGCTTCGATCGCTGTGTGCGTTGCTGCTACGAGCATTGCACTTCACTGCAGTCGGAACGTTTCAGGACATCCAACAAGCGTGGATGAAGCATAAATTTGCAACGTGTAGACGTTCAGACAACAGAGATTAAGGCAACAGTATTCTTTACAAGTAGTTATTCTCATGGCTAAGAAATAAAGGAAGCAGTAACGCCGCCTTCGCGTGAAAGCCCGGTAAACATAATGGATTTTTTAGCTGTTTAATAATGAATATTGTTAGTTTATAAAATAGATTATTTTAATTTTTAAGGGAGAAATAAAGCGTATGGTGCAAGTCGAATTACCACTCGCGCTGGCAGTGTGCAGCCGATGCATGGGTATACTAGAAAAACAGAAAAAGGAGACGATATGTCGCTTGCTTCACAGGGAGGTTATGCTATACAAGCTGCATACTGTGGTAATAGAGTAAGGCACTGCAACAGGAGTGGTGAAACTCCCCACATCATCATCATTTATTGTCGTCGTCGTTGCTATATAGGTGGTCGCATGTAGACCCCATGATAATTTTACTGGGACGAAAAGACAACGCAAGCGTACAGGCATAAACACAAACGCAGAAGGAAACTCAAAAGACAACAACAACGTGAATGAGATGATGGTGGTGACATGGTAGCCGCAGACCACCAGTTGCTGCAGGAAAAATCACCAATAATATTACTTGATAATATGCGTCTTTTTTTTTTTGTTTCTTTTGCTGAAGTACGAATAACTTTTTGCTTTAACTAAAATTTTACTCGCACTGGCCACGATGCGAGTTTCACAATACGCGTTTCGCTTTTTCATATACACGACGAAAAGGGAAACAGAAGACGCAGAAAAAAATGGGGGAGAAAAAGAAAAGCTTGTTGCTAATTAAATCCAATTAAGGGTAACGAGTTCTTGCTTCTGCCTTTAATGAAGTATGATGAAAGTGCTCGCTCGGCTCTCGACGTGAATTTCGATTGCGCCCTTCTAATAAGGCTCGAGCTTTGGAACAGCGGGATTTTTATGCGCGTCTTGTACAGGGGCAAACAAGGAACCGGGAAGTTTGCCGATCTAATGAAGTAATCTAGTTTTGTTCTTTCAGATGAACTGGTCCGCACACGTGTAGGGAACTCTCGTACTTCCCTCGTCCATTAAAAAAAATAAAAAATTCTTCACTCATACCCAATTAGTACGCCATCGCAGCGTGATACAAACTACATCATCCTCCGACAGCGGAATTCTAAGTATTGACGCTGAAGAGGGATTAAAATTAAATTTCATCTCCTTGTGAAAAAAAAAAAAAAAATAAAGAAACGATAAAAATTCCTCGTTTGTGTAGAGCGAGATGAAATTAGCTGAACGTAATTAATATCTTCTGCTGCAGAATGTATGCGCACGATGCTTGATTGATGCTCGTTCCTTTTTTTTTTCCCCCGTTCGAGATATGACAGTGGTCTTTTATAATGGACGTGAACATTTCACCCGGATACTTCATGCGATCGTGGTTTTCTTGACTATACTACAGGTATTCTTCACAAACTGTTGTTCATAATCTTTCTAGTTTTTAAGCTATAGCTCGTCGTTCTTCCCTCATTGAGATCGACTCTTTGAAAGTAGCATAGACTGCTACCGCGGCAGTGAAATCGGATGTGTTTCTCCTGGGCCGACTTGAACACCTTGGATAAGCTCCGGTGCCTATTCAGACGTGGTACTCCTGCTGCTATATACGGAATGACTATGAGAGTGCACCTTCTCTATGACACTCAGCATCAATGCGTGAGTTGTTGGCTTCATTCTATAAACGACATTTCTCTTAACGTAACTCAGAAACTATTCTAAAAACTGAAACACCGGTCATTAGAAAAGTAAGAAAGAGAGTATGACACAAAAGTTTTTTTACTGCATCTACACCTACATTACATTAAACATGTTCATCACCTAAGGTAAAACAAAACGTATAAACTGGTACGCAGCGCAGATTGAATGGAGCCTTAATCCCAGTTAAGTATGTGTGAAGGTGGCTTCTGTTCGAGTTCGGACGGCCAATCTATCAGCGGTGTCTGATGCATCGCTATCTACGTTAAGCCGTCCATGCACTCCGTCGATTTCGATCGAGGCAGGAATCAATTTAATTTTCCTCGTCATCCATGGCGGCTTCATTCATCGTCTCCCAATTCGGCGCAGCAAAAGGGAGGATTTCTTCCGCTCCAGGGCAGGAGACAATTTGCTAAATAGCATATCTGTCACTGCTCTATTTGAAGATCCTCTTTCGTTGCTCCCTGCTGCTTGTGTTATAGTAATAGATTAACAACGGAAACGTAACCGCACAAGGAAGCCAACAAAGACGATTGGGACGAATTACTATGTGTCTTTTCTCTGTATGTTTCTTCAGTGTCCTATGCTGTAGGGTTAAATTCAAGTTTCACGGAATTGATAGGGGAATCCCTGGGAAGAAAAAAAGAAAGAAACGAAGTCGTTGAGGGCGAGGAAGAAAGTTCGCAGGAAAGCACAGAAAATTTCACTGCTTTCTTTTTCTTCTTTTTTGTATATAAGATTTTTCATTTTGTAAAAAGCCCCTCTGTTTATTATGCCCGATGCGTTTGAAAATTCAAATGAATTGGATGAAAATGAGCACCGTGCTCTAAAACGGCATCTTTTATACATTATTTCCCCTATAACTATAAACTGTATTATTGAGCAGCGAGACCATGGTGAAGACCTCGAATTTAGGGGATGAAGTTCATAGTGAAAAAAAAAAAAAAAAAGCCTGTGCTTGAACGTTATGCTTATCAGTGCGTAATACATGTTTCGGTAAAGTTTTTTATTTCAATACTGCATGGGAGCGCTCTCACAAAGTTCACATTGATGATGGCATGGTAGAGACAATACAAGTGCGGCAAAATTATGGAAACTGCGATAGAAAACCGTGTTTCGTTTCCTCAAGCATGTGTTCTGTATATTAAACGCAAGTACATAATACTGCAAGCAAAACCTAGGCATCATTAATCACATTCAGCTTGCATAGAATGGTTTCTATAGCCCGCAGTATGAGCTCTATACATGTTTTGATTGCATAAATCCCGACAAGAATAACACAAAATAATGTACTGTTGCTATCAGGCAAAGCTGCCCTACACGTATTTGTGCCTTGCCCTATTTATACTATTTGAAGTAAAAGCTACTGTGGAGTATGTGTCTACAGATATTGACTAGTATAAAGATAAGGAGGACGAACACTTCAAAAGTTAGGTCAGTGCTATTCGTGTCCACACTTCTGGCCTGTCGGGGCTCTGAGGTTTTCTATGGAGAGCAACGTTATGCAGCGTAATAATGTGTAAACTGCGTAAAAATGTCAACAGGGATATATATGATATATATGTGTATATATTGTACTACCGTAGAGAAAATAACACCCTAATAGTGTGGAGGAAGGGTTTTTTGAGCACATGGAGGTCCATTCTTTGCCTCCGCAAAGTAAAATCCTATTTGGCTCACGTGGACCAAGAGATTTCGAAAGACTGGAGGGAGCCGTGGCCCCATCTGTTTTTTTTTTTTTCTGAAGTGCGTAGCACGTGGTACAGACCGCGACTAAACCACGGACAAAGTGTATGAGGTCTGTGTATTCACGGAGGTAGCTTATACCGGCCAAGAAGACAATTGTGAATATGTGGAAGATCGTCAAATTGAGAAATAATCTACGACTATTTGTGTATGACGAATATTTGTTATCGCTAAGAGGTGAGGAGAGTAATAGCGTACTGGTTGATCTTGGATTATTGTATGAGCTACATTCACCCGTGGTGAAAAGATAACATTTTTCAGTGTCTTGCCTTTATCAACGTCCTTATTCTTTGGTGAAGAAGAACACGGCTACGGAAATTGTTTTAGGCAGGTTGGGTTTGATATACATACCGTCGCCCGTATTCGGTTTCAGGTTTTTTTATAATGTTCTTGAGGGTCAATTGTTTGTTTAAAAAAAGCGATATACATTTCCTATGGTGGGCAAAGTACCGCGTTGCATTCGTGCTTGTCGTCTATAAGAGGAACAGCAATCAGTGACAGATTTTCTGATCCTCTTGCAGTCACTCTTACAAGTCATTGACTTCAAAGACTCTAGAACATTTATCTGATGGGGTGTTATTGTCACGCGGTCAGTTCCTATACGCGGTCAGTACCTTCCAGGTGACGACCTATAGAATGTGCTGAGTTAACACTGAGCGGCACTAAAAATGCTAAAGTATTGTCACTGTATGTACACGAAACTGTACCTTGCCTTCAGGAGCCCTCGATGTATTGAGCATAGTCTGTCCTACGCACTACTCTCTAGTACAACTACCTGTGACCTAAAACCTCACACTTATGCTCTCGCGTAACCTTTTTGCGA
Source organism: Ornithodoros moubata (assembly GCA_029532675.1). Classification (NCBI taxonomy): domain Eukaryota; kingdom Metazoa; phylum Arthropoda; class Arachnida; order Ixodida; family Argasidae; genus Ornithodoros; species Ornithodoros moubata. The sequence continues at coordinate 7,347 of JARGYV010081976.1, forward strand.
CATGCCGTACTCTGGCTTTTGTATTCCTTCTTTCATTCCAGGTGATGTATAATAAGCGAAAGTCTAATCTTCTACCTGCCCTTGGATGCTCAGGTGTTCTATGAAAGCGCACTCGACACTACTTAATTTCATCATAATTGTCTTAAATGCATTACGAGGAACTCCTGGAGACATAGCAGGAACAAAATATGAACTTCACTTCACTGTGTGTATTCAAACCGACTACGTCAATTACACTTGTCAAAGTCGTACGCGTAGCCGTTAACTAAACTGTTACCTGGAAACACCCTGTGGAACTCTTCACTTTCATCCATCCATCGCAACCGGAGTAAATTTTTTACGAGCACCTGCTCCAGAACCAGCGACGACGCGTACCAAAGGGGTGCGTACTCGAAAGTTATAAGACCGAACAAGTTAAACGGCAAAGGCGTGTAGTCCCAAGGACAGGCACCAAACAGTGTCAAAAACCACCCTGTACTGAATTCCCACACGTAGATCCATGTGAGGTAAATAAGGCCTCGAAGAAGCAAAGGGACTCGATGGGTCTCAAGTCTGAGGTACATGACCTCGATGACCCAACACGAGAGGGCGTAGATGAACAGGGACCAGACGCTGGAGCAACCTGCGAGCTTGGCATTGGCATTGGCTATGAGGTCCCAGAGAGCAGTGAACATGACTTCTGTGAAGTAGCCGTGCAAGCCGTACACGTACAGCCGGAAGAATGTGGACAGTCGCCGGGAAAACGGGTACCGTAAAGAGAAGGCATTGTTGTGCTGGACAGACATCGTGGAAGGTGGCCTCTCCTCGAAGATGCCGGACGTCAGTCGAAAACCTGTGCCAGAAACAAATGGAAGGAAACGTTGAAGGCTGTTCTCTGCGGGAACTGTGCTTCCTATTGAATTTCTTTCTTCCACACTAGTTGTAAAATGCACAAAGGTATAATAAGTTACATTGTACGCGAAGAAAATTTACTGAGTGCGTCGCAAATGGTTATACGAAGAAATATGCGAATATAAGTAAATAATTAAGAAAAAAAAAAACGTTTTTCTCAGTTAAGATCAACGGTGCCACCGCACGCGCTTGACTTTCGAGCCAGTGGATTGCTCCCAAGGAAAGGTAAAATAGAGACAGAGAGAGAGAGAGGGAGAGATAGATAGATAGAGAGAGAGAGGGAGAAATGAGATAAACTTTCTTCTTTGTTTTCTGGACAGTTGTGCATTCCTTACTCTTGAATATAACGTCCACCATTGATCGCGACAGAAAGAAGTGCTGCCACGCTGCTTTCAGTGGCTTTGGCACGGCAAACGACTAGCATGGTCAAAGTCATAGGTGGAAATGGAATACTTTCACAAGAGGTCTAGCGTCCATTTTTCAAGAACAATTGCTTTATAAGCGGTACAAATCTCTCTTCTAAAAAGCTGAACTTCGGAAGGCACCCGCTGGTTTAAATCTAAGCCCTCGACATTATCTCAACGAGCCCTTCACAAACAAAACGTTCTCAAGAGCCTTTTCCACACACGCTGCTAAAAGTACTGAAAGGTAAGGGAATTCAAGAAGAGAGAAATACAGAGTCAGTTACGTGCGAAAGCAAACTCTTTTGTGAGCCTTCTACTCCTTAGATCTCAGCACACCGCATGCGACAGTACCATATTCACGGTGCACCATGCAGTGGCAGGATCAACCCAAAACAACGTAGTCCAGTCTACAGTCGGAGAAATGGGCACCTCGGGACTTTCTCGGCGGAACCTTTGTTAGCCTTGTTTATGCCCGTTTACAAACAGTGCCTTACCCTATAAAAATAGGGCTCTTCGGTCTAGGGCCAGAGGAAGCAAGAGCGCTTGTACTCACAGCGGGAGACACGCGGAAAGCCGTACATTTTACCACGGTCGGTTCGCGAGCTTAGGAGGTATTAGACGTGTCTATAGGAGGGCACACAAAGAAGTCGACTAAATGCAGCAAGTAGTTTTACTGATCAATATCAGACTTCCTTTTCTGAGGAGGACAACATTCGTGTGCATAATCTCTCTGATCGCACTTAAATGAAAAAGATGTGATTTGCTTGCCGCTTTCGCTTTTGCATGTAGTTTTGATGAAATTAGAAATCGCTTTTGAAACTAGGGAATTCGTGTAGAGAGGCCTTCTCGTGCTGTTGATTTGACGACCTGGTAAGGCCGTGGCAGATGCAGGAACCAGGTAACTGTTGATGTTAAATTATCGTTCTTGAACAATGATTTCGTTCGAATCCTCAGGGAAGCCACGTCAACTGTTGGGACATTTGGATGATTGGGACACTCGTCCAATGTACCAAGTCCGCATCTCTACAGTTACGTCGCTATGGTTTGTAGCAGTGCGCGATCGGAAGACGATGAGGGATATGACTGAGCACGCGCCAGATGGAAGCTCGTGACAGTTTTCGTTAGTAAGAAAAGAAACAATTTTACTCCTGGAAGGCGTACGGTTCAGACGCTCCTTTTCTTCTACCGCTACGCTACACCTGGTGACCCGTACATGACAGGTCCTCTACAGGTTGCTTTACAAACTGGCTGACACTGCAAGGGTGTTTCTCACGTAAACTATGTACACGAACGTGTGTGTTAGGCAGCGATTAAAAGAGCACTGGACCATACCTGTGTTGTTGTACAGACAGCTGCGCACTGAATTGTAGTGTAAGGCAGTGTACGACTGTCTTGAAAGAGGCTGCACGACTTTGCTTCCGAGTAATGTGAGCAAGAGCAGTCGAACGAAGATTGAAGAACGTGTCCACGCATCGCTCTATGCATAGAAGTATGGCCGTTCGTGACTCTGAAGGTTGTTTAAGTTCCACTCTGGCGTTTCGCCCTGGCGTATTCTCATTTGGCCCGTTCCGTTTCGACATTCACGACGGGGTAATGTAAAATTCATTTCATTGTTCTCGAGCACGTCTGCGTTGTATCTGGTCGCGGTTGCTCCTGCGTGAAAAGTTTATTTACATAATGCCCTAAAATTTCGGAATGCGTTCCATAATCCGCCGAACATCTCCTCCGCTTCCACGTTTAATCGCTTCGGGGAAAATAATACGATGCCGTAGGCGTCGGCTACGATTCGTCTGCACTTGAATACAAAATGCG
>JARGYV010081979.1:0-12800 GCA_029532675.1 Ornithodoros moubata
CCGTTTCCAGCAAATAGGGTCAGGAAAAGATATCATTCGGAATGGCGATTGGTCATCGCCGTGTTATGCGGTGAAGTTCTGTTTTTAGAGTGTGGGCTATGCAGTCACTAATTCTATGCACAGACTGAGAGGTGGGGGCTTCGAATCCCACTGGCGGCTGTACTCTGCGGGGTTTTTCCTGGGTTTTCCTCAGACTGGGTTTTTAGACGTACATTGGCACAGCACCCCTAGAAGTCGGCCCTGGACGCGCGTGTCTGCATTTGTCCATATCTGTAGTAAGCCCTCTTACGTTTTCTTGCAGCTTGTTTAGTGTTATAATCTCTTCGTGCAGTTTACACTCGTCACAGCTTATGACACGGAGTAGTTATCTCGGTGTCACTTTGCTTTCATGTCGATCTAGTCTTCTTCACATGTACATTATTTACTTCACGCATCGTTGTAATAGGGTGAAGTACCGCAACGCATATCACATCACAACTTCCAAAACACGGTGAACGCTTAATGACACGAGATATATCTATATACAAATAATATGATATTACATATATTATACATATTACATAAGAAATAGGTTGTCCACCCCGATTACACGAAATGTGTTCTAGCTGTGGAGACAGACAAAAAGCGCATATTTATAAAAGACACTATCGAAAGCGACGGCAAGGGCAATGTAAGTAACCCCTCCCTTTTTCCCTTTTACCTTTTAGAAAGTTTTGGAGTATATAGTACATGTCCCGTGTACCATTACACTTCTGCCGTGTCCTTTCCTTTGGTTCCCCCAAAGTTTATTTCCATTGCTTTTACAATCGGATACTGTGCGTATGGGTCTCCAGGAAGCCCTACACCGACTTCATGCATGCGCCCCTGCCCGCTTTGGCTTGAGCACTTACGTGGCGTTGATGCCATACGGTTCACATACAGACAAGAACGCAGAGTACGCGAGAGACGTTACGCAAATAATTGAACGCCGCAGGCTTTTAGGCAGCAAGAGGTAATGTAAGCGTGGAGGACTTCCGGGAGTGACCCCTCCACATAGGAACCAGGAAGGCCGTTGTGCCCTGACCCGTTGCACACATTCTCAGCTCCTATTAGAAGGTTGACCAGCCGGAAGACTTCCTTTTCCGCCGCCTATTCCATTAGTACGCTATGTACACGGACCAAGAAGAAGTCAGGGATTCCTTGGGGACGATTACATACGTATCGTATACAATGACAGAGGACGGACCGGTAAAGGTCTCATGACGTCTTACATTGGGTTCGCCACGTTGAATATGTTCCCTGTGACAGGCAGGACGCTTAATCACACACGTTCGTTATTACAGAACGTTTCCTCCTTTGCTTGAGTGACGTAGGCTTTCAGAATTTTTTCCACCAGTACAGAGGTACTTTTTTCGTCTTCTTCTTTAAGTGCCCATTACAGGTTATCAATATTGACGCGATTCAACAATGCGGAGTTTTAGTTGACTATTCACCGTGTCTGATAACTTGCCGTCTCAGGCTTTTGTCAAACTGTGTAAAGCGGGAGCTGAGTGGGAGGCGGTGTTCGCGTACCATAAGTGTCGGACGCCAACTTAACCCAAATGTATCGGTTTTCTTTCGGCGCCATTTCTGTGCTCGAAAGACAAAATGAGGATGACAGCCAAGGAAAGCCAAAGAAGCCTCTTGTGAAAGCCGCGTCAACAGAGACGGGGATTCGCGAACTTTCTGCGTGTACTGCACATCCGTTTACGGATTACGAAAAGATTACTCCATGTGATAAGTTAGCTCGCTGGACGGACATTTGGTGGAACATCAATAGCGTGACGAGGGTTTTCGGCGTCCGCTTGTAGCGAACATCGCTTGTTTTGTGGGCGAATATGCTTTGCGTTCGTGGTACGTCAAATGTACGTTTTGCAACCTTATGAAGAAGAGTTAACTACTTTTGAAAAGAGTTTGCGGTGAACTTCTATTTTTCCAGTGTAAAGCCAAAACCCTTTGGTTTGCTGCTACGTCTAGACATGAATACAAGCACGCAGATTGAGAGCCGCGAATCTCCGACTTCTGGAGAGCAAACACAGGACGAGCGAAATAGCCGGGTGAATTTAAGCAACACTTCCCTTCATATGTTGACACAGTTCGCCTAGATGTTGGCGCAAGGCCCCGAAAGTAATCCACTTTGAGAAGAGGGCACGCGACATACGATGACGACATTTGACATGCGATGACCTGCAAGCCTTACCAGAAATTCGATAATCTCTGAGTTAATTCCTTTCATCTCCCACCTCATTTTCATCATTTATGGTAGTAGTAGCGTCCTTTCATCCACTTTTTGAAATGATCCGTGATCTTACTCATAAGTCTGCATTAACTTAAATGCGTTACCCATGGCGTGAAGGGCGCCCGGAAAGATCACGCAAAATTGTAGAGTTGCAGGAATACACCATGTAAAAGTCTGAACTATCGAGCCAACCATTTTGGCATCTCCACGTCGTTCAGCCATGGTCGCCGTTTGAATAGTCCTTTGTATGCGCATGCTAAGCGGAACCCAGCGCCCGCGACCCACTTAGTGTTTGTGCCTTTGTGGTCAAGCTAACGCGATCCCTTAATCCCGAAAAACTACGGAAACTACGACAAGTTTAAAATGGCGAACGGGATTACTAACTTGGTTAATTTGTCCAGTTAGATGGTTAGTTTATTTTTCCCCAAGTGTTATCATTCGAATTGCCATATTGGGGTGCAGCGGCCATTTGTGACTTTTATAAGCGGCCACGCGCTTTATCCGGACTGCTTGTGCGGAGGCACTTTCCGCAGGAAGGTCTGGGACCTTGTGGTCAGATTTTGCCCCGCTGAGTTCACGTCCAGTAAGCTTTTTCTTGTATCGCCTTGGATATACTGTGTATAGCAAACCTTGTTGCTGTTTGAGTTACTTCGACGTCAGGCGTCTTTTTTGTTCTAAGCTACTTTACTCGAGACGCAACGAATCTCCCATTGGAGAGGGATAGGCCATACGAACGCACACCTTGATTGCCGGTCCAGGGCTCTACCAATCGGGCCCAGCAAGCAGTGATTTTCCGAAGGGCGTCATTTGAAGTAACAACCACACTCATTCCCCACTCTTAAATTTCTTTATTTTACACACTCAGTTATACCATAGGTGGCGCAGCGGCATCTGGTGAACAACGATGGAAATTTGTGTGCTGAGGCTGGAACAACACACACATGGTGACGGAATACAGAAACAAGCCTAAACTTGCTTTAGAATAACGAATGTTATTCTAATGTTATTTTCGATTCCAGTCCTCATATGTGTTGATCCAATCTCAAAACACTCATTTCCATCGCCTGACAGGCGCCTCACTAAAGCATTTTTACCCCTATCTTATCATGGCTTCACCACATTACGTCGCAGGAGATACATTTTCTGGTGGCCTAAGGATTCCAGCACTGCTTAATGTCCATGTCCACTGCTTAATAAAACAGTCAAAGCCCTTCGGCGCGAAGTCAGAGAAGGCAGAGATAGGCGATATCTGACAGGCCTCAGTCGATTTGTGAATGAAGAACTGCTTCGGCAGTCCAGACCTCGCAGCTTCGGCGCCAGCGAACTTGGCGGCACCTATCGACACATGATAGAAATGGCGACCGACGGTGCTGCCCCCAGGATATGTTCAAATCGATAGAGAATTCCAGCGAGCACTCGATAATGCACTGTAGGCTACAGGGCAAGTATGGGGACACTGGTTCGTTATTGCCTAAATGGGAACAGCCAGTCCGGCAACGACATTATTAATGAATCCAGCGTGGATTTTCATGCAAATCCATTTTCTTTTTCTTTTTATTTGGACAACAAGTAAAAAGGAGAAAAACGCTTTATTCTTCAATTGAGACGGATAAAAATAATTGTATATTGCATACAAATGCGTGCCTCGCGCGTGCTTGCATAATGTAGATGAAGTCAGTGAAAAGTGCCTTTCTTGTCATATTTCCACATTCCCAAAAAGCTAAACATTGTCGCATTGGTTTTTACAAAATCCTTGATTTCGTTAGGGCTTTTTCTCATTCTCGCAAGGGTCTGAGTAATTTTATGCGCAGATGTAGTGTAGAGTATGTTTATGCTCCATCAAGCTGCCTTAGAAAATTAACTCTTTCTCCGAAACATGAGTGATACCGTGGAATCTACGCGACAACAATCTAGCCTTTGAGAAAGCTACCGAACAAGGCTATTTAAAACAAAGTCTTTCTTCTGTTTACAGAAATAACGCGCAATCTATTCTCAAGCGTCTGATTGGTGCGCAGTTAACTGTTGTACATTTGCCACATGAGAATAGGGAAAGACTGGACGTAACCATCACCCCGTATTGCTGCAATATAGCTACTTTTTATCGTTATAAAATCCACATTCCTGGTTGTATTGGACGCAATACTTTCATACGTATATATATATATATATTTAGCTCGTTGAATGTCATGGCTTGGAATGTGTCATTTCATATCTAATACATGGAATTATCGAAAAAGGGCCACGTGCTGACGAGGTTTTAGCACCAGAGGCATATCTGAAAGTAAACAGACGGATGACTGACTAGAGTCCACGATGCCCCTCCCCCTTGATATTCACGTTGACTACGCAACTTATCTAGCTATGGTTGCTACGACCTTATGTTATGGTGTTTTTTTAGCGCGTAATCACATGTATACTTCAGAAACTTTCAGTGCATAATTAGCTGGGCTCTGTCACTAAATCACACATTGAGGGACTAAAACAACCCTGTGCCAGTTAGCGCTAACGAAGTCATCGCATGCGCCATTGCAATTAGCACTGCGCAAACTACGCAGTGAAGCGGCTATTGTTTATTACGTTTAGCGACGCTTCCCAACAGATTCGTTTTTATATATGTATATGACCAAGAGACGCGAATTTTCGTTTTAACTCCTTAAAAATATGCACATATCAGAGCACAGATCCGGATATAAACGACTCGAAATAATGATTTACGAAAAAGGTGCCGAAACTATAACAAAAGAAAAAGCGTAACCCTTCTCTCTCTTTCTCTCTCGTTCTGTTTTTTTTTTTTTTTTCCAAGTCCTCAACATACAACGCATTTTGTTTTGACATAACTTTATAAATTACAAAGAAGATATTGAAATGTAGCCATATTATGTAATCCACCAGAGTGTTTCTCAAAATAATAAAATAATAGATGCTGTCTATCACATGAAACAGCGACGCTGTGCACCGCGGAGCTGCATTCTTTATTCATTTTATTTGCAAAACATACCGCTTTCTCTCTCTGTACGCCCACACCGCCATTCAAGAACAGGAGGCGTGAACAGCCCGAACCCACGTAGGCGCTGAACAACGCCATAACAAGTTTGTAAAGTTCGCTTTTCCGCCTCATGAACCGTTGTGCAGTGTGAGCACGCTTCACAGGATATTGCGTCGCCAATATGCGAAGGGCTGTCGGCAGCGGTGCCCTTCAAGGCGGTCTGATACACATAATCAATGTAAATCTGCTAAAACCACTAAAATAGTTTGGCGATTGACCATGTTACCCCTACCAATAAGGACGTGTGTCGGCGCAGTTCTCTGCTAGTGTCGCATTAGGTAGGGAGGTCTGGTACTCAAAGAATAAACACTAGTACAGTGTCGTCACAGAATGTATGTACCGATTGGAGCTCATGCCTAACTTGTTTTAGATCTACGAATCCATTTATATCAGTTTCTTTGTGTTCATGTAGTACACGCAAACTAGCTTTACTTATTCTTTCATTTTTATGCTCCAGGTCATATTCACCAGCCGCCCACAACGTCGTTACTTAATAAGCGTGCAGAGTACGAATGCTGCCAGTCTGTCGAGTTTTACTTGTCACAATTACTCGCACCAATTGAGTCAGAGATAGAGGTGTTTTTCTCACTAATACCTGCTCAGCTTAGCTTTATCTAAAACAATATTTCATGATTGTAACATTGATAATAACGCTTAACGTTGCGAAATTATTGAATCAGGCACATGCGAGGACATATCGGTTACGGCTTTGATCCTCATTCAGCCACCACGTCACCTCCTCTTTCTCTGCATTCTCAGCATTTCTATGTACACTTTGATCAGGCAAAAAACGGTCGTCAGTTTGATAAGCCTATCACCGTGAAATAGAACCAGTCACATTAGCGGACATGAATAAGGTGTCCATTTACGCAAGGTGTCAATGACATTCCAGAGTAGCGTATACGCTCCAAATGGTATATGTTTTCGCCGCATGACCTCGGCGCAAGTGCATCGTGCTCAGGCTGCTATAAAATATTCACATTTGAAGAATACGCTGGAGAGAGGAAGCGAAAAGAACAATGGAGCTGTGCCTGCTATGAGTACGGCGATGGTATTTTTGGTTCGCGAACATCGATTTTTTCTGGGTGACCTTGAGGGGAGCCCGGCCCCACCCCCGTTCGGCATTTCAGTCCGCTCCAAATATTGGGATGCCTTCTGGCGTATATCGGTCGTGATCGAGTCAGGAGGGTTGAAGCTCTAAGATATCAGCACATGATGCTCTTTCTTCTCTTGCATGGCAGTCGCAATATATACAAGTTTAAAACGGCGGTACAAGCTCAAATAATGTAGACCGTGCGCAGTACGTGATGATGACGACGACGATCGCCTGAGGAAAGTGTAGCTTTCTACGGAGTATTGAAGGTGAAGTAAACCAATCTTTTGTGTGAGTTTAACATTTATGTGCGTGCGATGTGTGTGACATGGGACAGACGGAAGGTGTATTCACAGAACAACAACAAATAAATTATGATAATGATGGGGAATTTCTCCGCCAGTATTTTCACAGAAAATTTTCACATACCGTATGGGTATGGCGGCTTGCACGGCACGCTTCCGTTTTTATGCGCTAGGTCTCATGGAGCTACGCTCCTCGACACGTCGACGCCGATTATTTTGCAATATCATGATCTATGGCGATTTTCATCTCAATGTAGGCGTTAGTATGTAGACCTTCTTCAAATGTACGAATCGAACAGACCACACTGTTTGTAAACAAATTATATCATATCGTTCTCATTATTTGCCTTTTCCTTGTTATCAAGACCAGTTTTGGCTAAACAAAGCCGCGCAAGCTGTCATTTCTTTTGCCAACGAGCTACTCTTTCCTTTCCCTTCAAGGCGTTGAAGGGTACGCTGTCTATCGCCAATAGATTCTTCAACGAAATACATTAGTTCAAGCTATAGAATGCCACCGATATTTCCATTGATAGTCGTCGTCCGTAGCATGGCTCTACAGGATTGGCTTCGTTCGAACCTTGACCCGCTTCATAAGCAGTTCGATAATCCAATCACGACGAGCTGGCGCAAGAGAAGGACCATCATGAATATCCGCCCGCTCCAAAAGCGCTGCAGTGCCTCGCTAATGAGGGCCCAAGATGGTCGTCGAGAATTCGTTCCAATAGATGGGCCTCCGTCCTCGTCTTCCAGAGTCACGTTATTGTGGTTCGAGTGAATGACTGGCTCTGGACTGGGCCGAACGAGAGAAAACATTACAATGCGGAGGGATATATCGCCTACCTTGTAGTGTTCCACAATGATGTTTCGCTGGTGGTAGTAGAGGTAAAATAATAAAATTTGAGAGGGAAACTAAATATCCGGTAAAAAACATTGAAGAGAACATGACTCCTTACGAGACTTTCACTCAGATGACCGCACCTTCCGAAACGCATTCACCACGTTCCGAGCCATATAACACACCTCATTTCGTTTTATGCATAGCAGCATGCAAATTAAGGAGGCCCATGCGAGTACTCGTAATTTCAAGCTCGAGCCTATCATACTCGGTATTGCTTCGGGCTCACCTTAAAATAGTTGCCACACGACCGCAGGACTATTTTATAACCTCTTGCACAGGTCTTACTACGAGAACCCTGGCCACTAGCCAGTCCTCGAAAAGAAAGGCCCACACAAACCCTGTCATCGCGTTTCCCTGGTTTCGACATCGACCTGGCTGTGCGACGAAGGCGTCACGTGACTTGTGTATCTTGCCACTGGTATAGTGACCTAGCAGTGTGCCCTAGAGGGAACCTAGAAGAGAACAGCGGTCACTATACCGCTGACGGGCGGCGCAACCACTAAATGAACTTCTCTACAGAGTCGCATCACTGAGGCACAATATGGCACTCTTCCTGTTCATGGCATAATAAAGTTGTTTTTTCTTGCGTGTATTACTGTATTTGATAATATTTGATAAATGCGATGCCCTCGTCTCAAACTCGGATCGATAATTTAACTAGTCGCAAAGGCTTTCGCAAATTCGCAAATTAAGGTTTCGAAAACCCGGCAACCTGTCGAAATACAGCTTTCTAAGTTATCGGAGCAGACAGAGTCGGACTGCAACCTTCTTGAGTGCTCGTTTTTCTTATGAATCAATACAACCAACATGCTGTTTTAGCACTACATCCTTCTACTGTCGCTCGCAGGAGAGTTCCCGGACATGCGACACTCGGTTGTAAAAGCAACGTGCACGGGGAAAGCAAAGCCGTCTTTCAGACATCAGATGGCGTAATCTATGTGTAGAATGTTGCTCAAAAGGTACCGCAATACGCTTTCCACACACTGCGGTACTTATAGTCTAACTACAGGGGGTCGATAGCACCGAGCTGCCTTCGACTTGCCTGTCGGCTGCAGTGCAGTGGTTCTGTATGGGTGATGATAGCAAGTTTCATAAGTTCGTCGTGACGAATCCTGCTCAAGGGGGTCCGAAAAGTCACAAAGGAAAAAGAAAAAAAAAAGGAAAAAAGAGAAATTGTAGCGGATACCGACTGCGGCGTAACGTTCCTGTTATGATTCTGAGTAATGACTTTTTGTTCAGGCTAGCTGGAGTGAAGTAGTTGAGGAAGTTATAATACACTTAACACAGTTTGAGGTTCCTAATAATGATCATACTGAGCAACGCGTAAAATTATACGGAATGTTGAGATAATTTCCCGACAGGTTCTTTTCATCATACGATCAGAAAAGTCCTCGACAATCCTCATGCGTCCACAATCTAACAGTTACGTGCATATGTAGCAAGCGGTTTTAGAACAATGTTGAAAGAGTTGAAGTAGTTGACACAGCCCAGAAGTACAGTTACTGTGCCACAAGCTTCTAGTCCTCATATTTCTGCATAGCACATAACCAAATGCTGTATTGCGTGGTACTGTATGGGTATAAGCAATCAACATGTGGTTGAATTCGTAGGTCCATAGTTATCGGCCGCGATAAAACAGAATTACAATTAATAACAATCTCACTTTTTGCAAAAATAACTAATATAAAAACTAAATTGCGATAAACCAGGGTAATGACTATTCACAATTATTCTATAGTGACACAATCCTGCCTACTAGGAAGAATGCTGCTGTGTTTGAAGTAAATGACTGCTCGGTGTGGCTCACTTACATCAGTCTAACAAAGAAAAATGCACAGTCCCCGGACTATTGAGCTGTTTCGGCGTAAGTGGATAATAAGCATCAAAGTTATACATCGAAAACGAAGCTTGCGGAAATCAGAAATAAACAACCCAATCTTCGACCTCATTATAAAAAAGCACACCGAGATTCATTGAAGAAAGATGACCCATAATGCGAGTCGTTTCTGTTCTTCCCATATTTGTCCCAGCTCAGGCTTCTCTTCAATGGAGTTCATCCACCCGCTTCCAAGTATTTAGATTGCCGTGCGCCATGCTAGTTAACAGCGGACGCTTTTCATGAACTGATAGGTTGATCAGTGCACCCTTCGTGAGTCTTCATGAATTCTATTATTTGACTCTCCCAGAACATAAGACGCATGACGAAATCGCGACGATACGCGCGGCCTGTCCGGACTGCTCTTTGTACAGTATAACGACTGTGTAAGCCCCGAAGCAGAAGCATCGGATGAGCCGACTTCGCTCTTGCACTCCAGGCAAAGTGCCCAATAAAGTGCGTGTCAGTTGATCACTGAGTCGCCCTGTGTGCTTCATTTGTTACATCTTTTGATGGAGGCACGGGAGATTAAAAGACAGCCTGGAAGAAAAACTGCCACAGTGTAGAAGGCTACTGGGATTACCTACCAGAATACAGCCCCTTGGAAGCTCCTCGACAAAACACGATGATTTCCAAACCGAAATGCGCCAGCGACCAAGACGTCTAATGAGAAGCTGTACGAAAGCGTCTCCAGTTTCAACAGCTGAAAATACGAGAAGATGCCGAATAACGTCTCCCTGGACTGCACGACGAAGACGTGGCTCGAAAACGGGAAGAAAACCATTCACGTCCTGTGACGTTTTCAAGACCAAGATCCACCGGGTTCTTACTTTTCAGCTGTAGACTGCTTAAGCCGAGAAACGGCTACAAACCCGAGTGCAGCAGCCAAACAAAAGCCTAACCAGAATCGCCAAGGTTATAATAATCTGCTCTATAGGCGTCTCTACGTGTGACGTCCTGGTTTAAGTCCCTTCTCTTAGCAGTGTCTTGATCTGATATTAAATGTTAGAATTCCCATATACAGTTAACAGATACACCACGATGAGCGTGAGAAGTGTCCCACAGTCCCCTCGACACCGGCAACGCCCTCCGCAGGTTTTCCTTCGTTTATATTCCAGACGATGAAGAGAAGATACCAGAACAGTTCCTCGTCAAGTTGGCTTAAGATGCACATTTCCACCGAACAACAGGCACAGTGCTAGACATGCCAACGACACATCACCAAGGATATATCGTCCCAAGCAAAACTTCGTTTTTATGAATCGTTTCGGTATAATCCAAAGCCTGGGAGTAGACACCCTTTAGTAAAGCACACTGGCCAACAACATAAAACCGTCGAAATTTCCATCTCTGTGACTGTTTTTCTGTTGTTGATCAGTCTCCTTTTTTAAAGGAGCATCATCTCAGTGCCTCGTCCCGTTTTGGCGCTCGCGATGACGAATAAGTGTGACGATACTGTGCTTGCTCCAAAGTTTTGCTCAAACAAATTTTTTTTTTTTTATAGCAACTTTACAGGAACACAAAACGCTGACCGGCAGCTATCTTTTCCACGTTTTCCAATCATTCGTATATAGCAGAGAGCAGGGACTTTCTGCTTGAGAAGTGCAGACAATAGATTCATTTCATCACCATTCCTTTATATATATGTTTGTGTGTACAAGTATATATATACATGTATATGTATATATATGTTTGTATGTGTTTATATGTACGTTTGTGGTCATGAAGTGACAGCTTACTAAAACGGTCACCGTACCTAAGGAGGCTGCGATGTCTTAAAACCGTCATCTTAACTGCTTGAAACGGCCACAAGTAGACGGGCGTGTGCGCCACCGGGCCACGCTGCCACCGTTCTTCGTGTCCCCGCCACAAGCATAGGGCCGCCGTTAACACATGTCCATACTATCGTTTTCCTTTCATCTCTCTCTGCTATTAATTACAAGGGGCGGGATCGTCATTTACCTGCTCAAATGACCATTGCCACTCGCTAAATAAGTATTGCCCCGCTACTGCTGGCTTTGACGTGCTCGCACTGCCACCGGTTAAATCATCTTCGGTGCACAAGACTGACAAGAGCGTACAAGCGTAAAAATCGAGGTCTCGCTCACGCCAAGCAAGGTAACACTTTGAAAGTCAGCCACCTTCTGTAGTCCCCTTTTGCCAAGCCAAGTGCATAATTTCGGCGAAGATGAATTCGGTGCCATCAGAAAAGTGACACACTGTTCCTCGGGTACTGTTATGGCAAGACGAATATTGTCCGGGAACTACTACAAAAGAACTCCGTGCATACGAAACGAGTGTGTCACGGAAGCTTCCACCCTTCTGGAGTTGAGCCTCTTCCATCAACTTCCACGTTACAAAGCACGCGGATGGTATAATGAATGATACACATGTCGTTCGGAGCGCGGCCGCATTCATTCATAATCACTGGCACACTTTCTGGTCAATCCACCTACCTATGAGGTGATCCTAGATTTCCTTTGTTTCCTCGCATGTATTCGTGGCAGTACCATGCCTGGTGGGGCCGTGGAACAAATACCGATCTGGTAACGACAGATTGAAATGACGGCGATGAGAGAAAGAAAAAAAGAAGAAGCGAGCGTCTGCAGCAATCTGGCCAGACGCGGGAAACGTGTTGTGAGTAACAGGATGTCAGCTTCAGTGTATTACTGTCAAATGAAAACAAAGGTCCCACCTGCAGATGTTACCGTGAGGCCAAATAGCTGGACTAGAGAATGCGGCTCCTTGCAGTTCACTGAATTTAAAGTTCTTATACAGCGGTAAACGAAAATCAAAAAATAAAAAACAAGAGAAGAAAAGACGGGAAAAAATGAGATCAAGTACACCAGGATGGGCACAATACTATATTATAAGCATCGTGCCCTACCTACACATATATCAAGCATAATGCAAACACCAACTCGCTCACACTCCTACCATATATTATTACATAGCATTTGTTACCACATTGTACGAGTACACGGCGGTGAGATCTTCTCGCCGCACCTCTCATATACTGGCAAACTGCTGCCAGTGCAACGACACTAACCTTTGTACTCACGTCTAAAGGCTGGTCCGCACTATTGCGTCCCGACGCGTCCGTCGGCGTCCGTCCGTCTGCGAACCTACGCGTACCCCTTCGCAAGCAGCGGACGGATCGCAGACGCATGGGTTCAACTCGTTCAACTTTTGGGCGGCGCTCCGCACGGCGACGCAAGCGCTGCCCAATTAGAACACCTGCAACATAGACATGCTGGTAAAAAAGCGGACGCTAAATGAAACTATAATTAACACAGGTCATCGTGTACGAATTATGTTATGTTTG
>JARGYV010081983.1:0-10461 GCA_029532675.1 Ornithodoros moubata
AAAAAAAAGATGCGCAGCTAACTCCAAAGGATCAAACCAAAATGGTGACCACGACGACCTGAAACCGAAACCAACAAAAAGCACGCCGCCAGCACATATAGGTAACCTATCTGCTGCACATCCGTGTACTACGGGAAAACAGAATTTATACACAACACTCATCTGGGTCAAAATTCTCGCACTAGGAAACCGCAGCCAATACAAAGGGCGCAAAAAATATTTCCGCATTTCACACGTGTAAATATCATGGAATTGATAGCGCTTCGGGAATCTGGTACCAAATTCGCAGAACGTGATACTTAATTACAAAAGACACCCAGCAAACCGAAAGGCATTTAGTGCGCAAGAATAATTTTCATTCAACTAGTCGCAGTTAATCTCATTCGCCGTGAAATACGATTGTGCGCTAAACAAAACAGTTTGCAGACGACAGTTAGCAGACGACAGTCTTCTGGCTAGTTTCGAGCCGCCGCCATTAGATGGCGCAAGGCGAACCGTCTCAACTCCACTGTCGTCTGCCATATCGCTGTTTCCGCAAATTTCCGTGTACGTTAATGTTTGCCACAATGCACTGAAAGCGAGTCTAGTGAGAGACGGTGTTGGGATGTTGAGAAATTTAAAATCAACACTAATCGTGTGCAAGCATTGGCATGGAACTCTGTATACACGACTGGCGGAAGCGTTGGATACCGTCCAACAGTTGTACTCAAGGATATACGAGTATTCCTTTTCCCGTAAGGCTGCTGCCAGATGCTTGCGGAAACAAGATTGAAATCGTTGTGAGGATAAAGGAATCAGTGTAATCGGATTATGTACAAAATACGTGAAGATATAGCTTTCCATTTGTTTGGTCGTTAATTCGTTCTATCGAATAATGAGGAAACGACTCAGTCTATGGGTGAACGTCGAACACATATTTTTTCGCGAAACATACAGTGTCAAGTTCTGTCAGTCAGTGGTTTCTGACGAAGATGCTCTCAGGCTTTCGCAGCCCACTCCGGAAAAAAGTCTTGGGGCGGAAGTTTGTGTGTTTGTGCAAGCTGGCTCATGCTCGCCTATTCCCAGCGTGAAATGCCGGCGGCAGCCATCTTGTGCCCTACGGGTCGCTACTAATCCAACCGATCCAGCCAATCCACTCTATAACTCATCGCTATCCTTCTGATCCGGTGTAAACAATCGACATCGTAAGCGGTTAGAATCGATGTATCGTATGGGCCTAGGGAGACAAAATTAAACGAAGTGACACGTACGCTGCTGTAATGTTCAAGTACTCCAAAACCGCCATGTTCATTGTTTACACCGGATCGAGAGGACGGGGATGAGCTATAGATTGAATTGGTCGGATCGGTTGGATTAGTAGCGCGCTAGGGTACAAGATGGCGGCCCCCGGCATTTGACGCTGAGAATAGGCAGAAATACAGGGGAATATGGCGGACCTTGGGTCACTTGGTATGAAGAAAAGTGCCCTGGGCATCGGGGTATACGTTATAGTGAGCCAGCAGACGAACTGGCCAGGTTGTCCCTCACCGACCCTATTCTACCCGTTGTACCACAGCTCCCTGTCATCCTGCGTGCCCGATTCCGACGCTTGCAACGCCTAAGTTCCATAAAGCAACCACATGTGGGTTATGATCACTTAGCCCTTCCTTAGCCTCACGCAGTGAAGAAGTGTGGATAACGAGACTGAGATGCCTCGGCATGCCCCTCAACTTTTACTTGCATCGATGCGGCCGTCGAGACTCCCCACTTTGTGGACTATGCGGTGTGAGTGAAACGGTCCCCCATTTTTCACTAGAATGTCGTCTGTATTCCGTCTGGCGTTCCAATATACTAGAAGCTTCGTGCCGCCGTCGCGAAATCTCCTTCACTCTCGCATCCATTCTCTCATTTGGAAAGCTACATCTAGGGCACTGCGAAAAAGATATTGAAAGAGCTCTTCCCACTTCATAATGGCAACAGCCCGTGTCTAATTCGCCCACACTCATGCTAAACCGAGGCCTAACGCCGTCCTGGCTAATGGCCAGAGAGGTGAAGGCAGAAGAAGGAGGAGATCGCACTTTCAACTCGCTCCGTTATTTCTATCACCGTTGTGTATTTCATCAAAAAAGCTGTAAATGATAGGCTCACCTTTACACCTTACACCTTTATTTTAGTGGCAACTTAGGTCCCACAATTCTGCTCCGCCAGCGCAGAGTGATCGCAGACGAGAAAAAAGTAGTCCCGCCAGTGTAGTGTTGCGCCATGACGGAAATGACGTCACGAGGATGGGTGGACGTACGGAAAAATGATCCCGCAGACTTGAACATACAACGCGATGAACCTCATGTGAATGAGGATGGACATAAGATAGCTCAATCAGTATTCGCATTGTAGAAATCATTTCAATCTGATATTCACTGTGAAACGAGATTTTCGCCCGCACTCTATCGTCACTCGTACGTTTCTGTGTCATGTCCCTTCGGCAGGCTTGGATTGGCTAGGATTGGCTAGGAGCGATCAAAAGTTTCGCGCGTGTTTAAACCGGGAGGCTTTGCCTTAATACTGATAACGTTTCCACGGAAACCCGCGCAGGTAATATAAAACAAAAATAAAAAGACGTTTATAGAATAATATAAGATGTAGCGATTATCTTAGCGATATCTTATCTGTACATCGTTCCTGTCATCGTCTGCTACGGCTTTTCCGAAAAGAAATTATAGTTCGCACGGCGCGTTTTAATCTATATCTTATAACTATATCACATCACTATTTCGTGATCGTTTTTCCATTAAAACTTGGCGCTCACGTTAAGTGTTGCGAAGAGTAAAATAAGACATATTTTGTAGCGTGTTTATCGCTTAGGTCCCTTTCTCAAAGCCTTCGGTCCTTGCCACCAATCTGAGCAGTGTATAAGAGAAGAGAAAGATAAACTTGGAGATGTAAGTTGCGATAAGGTCATTACTGCTCCGAACACTTCCTCGATATCCAAAGAAAAAAAACAACACTTTTCGTCTCCTCTCTGGGCTTGCATACAATGAAAACGTACAGTGTCCTGACAGTGCGTCGCCTTCGACCGAAAACAGACGATGGTTTATTAACGATCGTCTGCTGCCAAAGTGAGCAGGGCACTTCTCCGCCACCACCTTCCTCTCTTTGCGAGCCCTTCGCGAAGTCACTGACGCAACGCGACGCTCTTTTTGCAGGCCACATCTTGCGTGTGCCATTGCCCCAAAAAAGGGCTACTCAAAGAGCGAGGCCGGTGACAGTGCAGAAAGCCTGAGTCGTAACAGACGACACACGGACACAGTCCGGAGGCCAGTTGACTCCGAGTGACTCCTCGCGGCGGCGGCGGCCGAAACGACTCCTTCTCTCTCTTTAGCCTAGCCCCGAAACGTCGGCCTAGAAAGCAACACCGAGCGACGACCCTGAGCTACGCGAGCGCCACACAACCACCTTGCGGCGGACGCCGGGCGCCTCACGTGACATTTGTCCGCCCGCGTTCCAACCACTTCTCTCGCCCCCCCAGGCCCCCCTCTCTCTGCTCTCGGGGTCGGTCGGCCGCTTCCTTCGTTGCTCGCACGCCCGGTTTTTAACGACGTAGCAGCGTTTCCTCCGTCGTCCTCGTACAGGTGTCCGGCCGGCCGGCCCAACAAGCGATCATGGCACCGTGCGGTCGGCTGAGGTTCCAGCGCAGCGTTGTCACCCGTCCTCCGAGCGATGCCTCCTCTCCAGTTCTTTGAACCCGTGACACACGCCGAAGGCTGCACAAGCATGGCAGGATTGACGTGGAGTGATCAAGAAACGTACGAACTCATTCGCATCTGGGCAGCGGATCGCGATCTCTTGGACGGCACCTCACGAAATAACAAGGTTTACGAAAGCATGGCTGCGCAGATGCGGTCGCTGGGTTACATGCGCACCGCTCTCCAGGTGAAAGAGAAGATGAAACGGCTGCGAAAGGAGTACAAGTACGGGAAACGGAGTAAGAAGATTGCCACGTACCACGATGCTTTAGCTACGGTGCTTAGCGGGGGTGGGGGCAAAGCCTTGCTCGCTATCAAAAACGAAGTGGACGAAAGCATGGGGTCCGAGGAATACGCCGGTACAGACACCGAGACGAGCTACCTAGACGAAGGTAAGTTAGTCACCTTGCGAACGGGATACTCTCATTTCATATATGTGCCTCCATCTACTAAGTACGTGCATGGAAATACCACTTGCTATTGTGCTCCTGTTCGCCAGATGATTGTTGCTCTCGACCGCTTCTTATCAATGCAGCAGATACGAATTGGTCGTATCGCTTTTGAATGCCACTCGCATGTACGTGATGCAGACGGGCACGCTGCTGATGTTGATGTCGCAACTTGGTGGCGCTGCGGCTGTCTGTTATATTCGTACGAATTGAGGAGTTCGGAAAGGGGCGGTATTTTTTTCTCTGTTGTAATTGGGTAGTGTTACCTCCTCCGACACATTTCAACATCGTCGTAAGGCGCGAAAGTTCTTCCGTGCGACGCCAACATTCTCGAGCGGGAGGACGAAATGTTCCCACCCCAACTTGTCGTCTGCTTTGCCGACGTTTTCGTTTGTAGATGAAGCTTCATACGATGGCGCGTCGTTTATAAAGCTGGGGGAATTCCACACTAACAATATAGCCGGAAATTACAGAAAGCAGCAGCACGGAGGGGATTATTTCGGTGAATCGACGCAAACTGAATTCCCAGCGAAGCAGACGAGGCACATAGCAGAAGTCCGGAACCCCACGTGACGCGTCGTTTCTAGTGGAGCGAAGAAAAGGAGTGCAATCGAATGAACACTGCACTTCCTGCTCTGGTGCATTGCTCTTGCCTCACCCGAACTCTTTTTTGGGGTTCGCCTACCTGCTCGAGTAAGTGGGGTTTAAGCGAGGAAACATCGTTTTATCGGAAATGAAGAGATAGAAATGATACGCGAAAAAGAAAAGGAGGTTCTCAACAAGCAGCACTTCGAGTGAGACGGGGAAAACCAGTCTTCGTGGCGCTGACTCAGCCTCGAGTTGTTGCCAAGGCTTTGGAGAGGGGAGGGAAAGAACTCCGGCCCGAGCAAGCTCTCTCTCTTCGGAAACCGGATCCCGGAGGGGGGGAATGCAAAAAGTCAACTGGCTGCGTGTCCCCATTGTCTGGGGTCTGAGTCGGCAACAGGTGGAATGCCAGCAGGTGCCGCGTCCCGCGTTCCTGGAATGCGTGCTTTCCAGGACCCCAGGGCGCTTGATTTTTTGGCTGCTTCGGTCCTTGGTGGTCCTTCCTTCCGTATAAATGTATTAATAGAGCGGGTAATTTCTGGTTAATAAAATTTACTCAGGCCTTTCTGCGCTTTCTGGCCGCGGGATCTTTGAGATGTGGTAATTCCGTTGGTCCAACAGTGTCTTGGTGACCTTCGGCGTTATAGCGAAGAATTGAGGGGAACACAAGGCGTACAAGTGGCGCCTTATTTCTGTAGCGGCGGCCAACGAAAGCTCGATGTTTTTTTATTCGCATTTCAAAGTATTTGTTTCCTGTCAATTGCCTCTCTTTTGACGGTCCCAAGAAAGACGTCTGGCGATGACATTTACAGGTTTTCAGACATTTAAAGGAAAGTTTCAATCAGTGTGTTTTAAGAACCGGAGTCAGAAGAGCAGTCCGCGACGGAAATTTTTTTTACAGAACATAGGTTCGAACCCCGGCATGGAGTAAGACCTGCCGGCGGGCTTGTATCTTTCGGTACACTCTTCTCTGGACTTTTACGTATGGACGGTAGAAATGCAAGCATTCTGGCGAATGAACTGTAACGAAAAAAATTCATAAATACAGCCTGTGCGGAAAACACGTCTGATCGTTCGTGTTCTCAGTTTTCCGTCAGCTTTCCATTTTTATTTCTTTCAAAAAAAGACAAAATACAGGCAAGGTTAGCCACAAATATATGAGGGCTCCCATGAGTACGCACTCAACCATGAACTTCCAGTATCAACGCGTGTTTGACTCGCCGAACCTCCGATACTGCTAGGCCTAACTGTTAGCAGACGACGGACTAAAACGCTTCTTTCGGTGACGGAAAGCAAGGACTGGGTGTCTCGAGTCGGCCATGCGACGTGAACGGGGGCCACGCATGTTGCGGTGAACAATGGCTGCTGCCTCGTCTGTGTTTCCTTGCCCTGTGCGTGAAACCGGTTTGGCTGGGGCTCGACGGCGTTCGTCTGGATTGGGGCCGCACGCGCCCCAAGGCTCCGCTGGCGACCCACATGCTTGTCAACCCTCCGCATCACATGGACTTGCCCGGGCTTTGGCCTTCGGGCTCCCACGTCGCTCCTGGCGCACACCCTGCTCGACGTGGCACCGTTTGGACATCCTTTGCTTCGGTCGGTTCCTTGCTATGGTGGATGATTGGAGACGGGGGCTGTTCAGTGGATTTGCAGCTTGAGAGAGAAGGTCATTCGGGTTCAAAACATGGAAAAACGACAGAAGTTGTCCGATTTTGATGAAATTTCGCACAGGCTTTCCATTTCGGGTTCTCTCTCGTCTGCGAGATCGGTTGAGTCGGTCTGCTGATGGAGAAAATGTCGTCTGCAAGCACGCAGATGAGTTTTGCAGCTATTAGCAGCTCGGGAGAGAAGGTCGTTCGGGTTCAAAACATCGAAAAACGACAGAAGTTGCTCTATTTTGCTGAAATTTCGCACAGACTTTCCGTTTCGGGTTCCCTCTCGTCTGCGAGGACGATTGAGACGGTCTGCTGATAGAGGAAATGTCGTCTGCAAGTACACAGATGCGTTTTTCTGGATTTTCAGCGCTCAGAACATGGAAAAACGACAAAAGTTGTCCGATTTTGCCGAAATTTCGCACAGACGTTCCGTTTCGGGTGTCCTCATGTGTGCGAGATCAATTGAATTGGCTTTGTTATCCTTGCGCCAGGGAAACCAAAATCCAATCCAATTGAATTGGTCCGCTGATGGAGAAAATTACGTCGGAAGTTGCTTACGACGACTGACTTGTCCAAGTCTAGATGTCGCGCTAGACACAGGTTTTGTTTAATTTGCTAGAAAGAAGAGGTTGGAGGTCTTAGGGTCGAGTTTCTCCACAGGAGACAACGACTTAATACCATAATTGTACCAGCGACAAATATTTCGTGGATGACAAAAAATATAGTTACAACCACGGACTTTCTCATCTCGTCGCATCCTCTTTGAGCTCAAACTTTCAAAATATGACGCCTATTATATCCCGCGGTTCAGCGAACAGGTTATGCCGGGGTGGATTATGGCAAACGTCCTCCTCTCTCCACACAGTCCAAGTATTTCCCATGTCGCGAACGCGAAGAAATGTTTCCTTCCAATTCTCTGGATTGACCTCCGCGAGGACGCAGCAGTATTTTTTTCCCTTCCCGGAGTCGCCGAAGAAGTATTAAATGATAGCGAGACACGACGATCTTATCACGGTGTGTACCTGTAGCTGCGGTCCTTGCACCCTCACGGGGCGAGCGCTCATGCGAGTCCGCCGCAGGAAGAAGGGGCCCGGACGACCGTTGACCCGAGCCAAACTGGTTTCCGGACCCGAGCATTGGACGGCTTTCCTGCTGCCCCCCTTTCAAGCTCCAGGCCTGTTCTGAGGATGAAAAGATTCAGGCCTGCTCTCGCGCACGAATATCTGCTAGGTACATTGGGGGCTAGCTTCCCACGCAACGAATTCCTGCAGACGCAGATACGAAAAGACGGCAATTTAAAAAAGGGGCGGTTGGACCTTGCTCTTTTTTCGGTGCAAAAGGAGTGACGTGTGTGATTCAAAATCCATAAGAAAATGTGGAAAAAATAAGAGACAACACGTAGGTCCCCCTGGTGGCGAGCACAACCTGTTGCGTGCGCCGCCTGTCGCTGACTGCAGATATTGAAGACAAGGCCAACACTGGGGCTGAAGGAACGAATGAACTGATGGCCCAAGCTCGCCTATTCCCAGCGTCGAATGCCGGCGGCAGCCATCTTGTGCCCTACCGTGCGCTACTGATCCAGCCGATCCGGCCAATCCAGTCTATAACTCGCCACTGTCCTTCTGATGCGATGCAAAAAATCGACATCGTAAGCGGTTAGATTCAGAAGTGGTTAAACTCGATGTATCGTATAAGGTCTGGGGAGACAAAATTAAACGAAGTGACACGTACGCTGCTGCAATGTTCAAGTACTTCAAAGCCGCCATGTTCATTGTTTACACCGGATCGAAAGAAAGGGGATGAGTTATAGATGAGATTAGTTGGATCGGTTGGACTGGTAGCGCACTAGGGCACAAGATGGCGGCCCCTGGATGGGAATAGACAGAACTACACGGGAAAATGGCGGACCTTGGTCCACTTGCGAATGTACTGTACCGAGTGTACTGTATTGTACCGTACTGTATACCGAATGTACTGTAACGAGTTAGGCTACATTGAGAAAGTGTCTGGGAGTCTTAACAATGACAAAAAAATATTTATTAACCTTACCTGTTATTTTTTTTATTTTAAAAATATAACCTGTAAAAGGGCAGTCTGTTAGAGTGGCCCAAGATGTCCTATTTTCTAATTGCTTGCCTCCTGACCAATAGGTGTTATTAATAGGTGCATTAATAAATGATATCCACAATAATAAGATTCCTGATACGCAGTTCACAAACTGTAGGGGAGATTCTAACGCAACCTATAGTCATTTTTGACCATCTGCACAATACCCATTATTGTCTCCCGCTCTCACACGATGGAGCCACTGAGTAAGGTGGCGGCGTCAAAAGGTAATCTCGAAAGGTAATCACCTTTCGTGGCTAATGGCCAGACAGGTAAAGGCAGAAGAAGAACCTCGTAGACCTCGGGCGCGTACGGACTATAAAGGGGTAGTTTTCGAATGTCGCTTTTGTTTTTGCGAATTATTGTGGAATGACACGCCATCTGGTGCGAAAATCTAAACGAAATAAAAAATCGTGCTCAGGAACGGCCCTGAATGAGACTCGAGGCTTGAGTTCGCCTCATTTTGTACAAAAAATATGTGTGTTTCGGGACAGGCCTGGCAATCGCAGCTAGGTGCTTGCGAAAGGCTGCGAGGTTGCGGGATCGAATCCCACCACCTGCAGAATGTTTCGACACACTTAGTGCCGACGTTTCGTTTTCGCAGCTTGCAGACGATTTTCCCACAAGCGATGTTTTGCTGCAACCTTTTTTGTTGTCTGTTTAGTTTTTTATTCAGTTTAGTCGTCCACAGAGCCAAAGCCAGGTGCGCGGGGTATCATAATTGCGAACAGTGTTTGTGTGTGTGGGATAACTGCTGGGTAA
This sequence comes from Ornithodoros moubata, assembly GCA_029532675.1. NCBI lineage: Eukaryota > Metazoa > Arthropoda > Arachnida > Ixodida > Argasidae > Ornithodoros > Ornithodoros moubata. The sequence continues at coordinate 9,277 of JARGYV010081983.1, forward strand.
TTCGGGGGTTGAGCGTTCCCAAAAGAAACAAACAAATAGGAAGTATAAGGCGACTTTGCTGCATAATATGACTTTAGAACTTGTCGAAATTGCCATTATTGTGGCAGGCAGCAGGACACGGTTAGACAGTGGAAGGACAGCACGAAATAGGCAAATACGTATCTATATTTTATTTGCCTGCGTCATTAGCCTCAGAAGTGAAGAACTGCACTGTGCAGGCTGCGGTCTCACTGCTCTCTCCGAAAACGACCTTTTTTGTACGGAGATTGTAGCGTTGCTATTTGTAGCATCTTTAAGTTTGAGGTGTCTATGAAGAGGGCATTCCTTCGACTAAGTACCTATAATTACGGAATTTTCACAAAGCACAATGTCAAGCCAGTATAAAGCGCCCAAATAGGGCACGTTGTTCGAATATGGGTGCTCCTAGAAACTGGCTATTCCTAGAAACCCTATTTGGCGCTTTACACTGGCGTGGCGTTGCGCCTCCTGTAAAATTCCGTAATTCCAGGTAGATAGTCGAAGGAATTGCCTTTTCATAGGTACCTCAATCTTAAACATGCTACAAATCCAAGCGCTACAATCTTGAAACGAAGACGGCGTCCTTGAGAGAGCAGTGAGACCGCAGCCTGACCAAAATGTCCTTTCTGGCAGTTACATCGTCCACAGTTACTTCGTTCACATAATTCCAACGTCCACTGTGGTTAGTGGTGCACTGAGCTCCAACAAGCACGTTGCTTTGCTTAGGGTACCCACAAACAAACGTTCATGCCTATTCTTTGCGGTCATGGGTGGACCATTCTTTGCGTGGAACCTTCCTTCCCCCTGCACCGTGGTTCACCAGTGGTTCACCGTGGCTATATTGTGGCTACGTGCCAACTCTCATGCTGATTGATTTCAGTGACTGTGACTCTGTCTTTGCTGACTACGTTAGCGCGATCCTGGCGAATCGCCTCATTGGCTAAGTGCTATCGGTAACATCCAACGTGCTGTTAAATCCATCGATGGATGTAATGGCACGATGGACGTAACGGGGCGTTGGATGTAACAGCACGTTGAATGTAATGGCACGATGGACGTAAAGGTGCGTTGGATGCAGACATGTAGAAGATACTACAAAAAAGTATTTAAAATACGTTACTAAATACTGAGCGCAAAACGTATTTGAAATACCGTAAAGATAGTTAG
>JARGYV010081990.1:0-11917 GCA_029532675.1 Ornithodoros moubata
CTTGCTCGAATAAGCACGCTCTTTCATTTCTCAAGTTCTTTTCACAAAGCAAATAGAGGTGCTTGCTCTGCAAAAAGAAGGACACGATACTGTTGACGCATCTTTTTCCTGTCACGCCATGTCTTTGACAGTCTTTATACTGCAGCGGAGGAGACAGCGGGACCTTGATACGTCTCCTCGATCAGTTGACCACGCACTTTTCCAACTTTGTTATGTAGGGGAATGTCTCTCCTATATTTACTTCACCATTCTGTGCGCAGTGAATGGAAATTTTTAGTCATATATACACTTTTCTCTTCCTGTCCCTGACTCGGCACTCTCGTCGAAAATGAGTATATACTTGTTTTCGTTTTGGCAGTCCCTTTACGATATTATGTCTTTTCATTGCATTACATCAGGGTCTCACAATGCCTATGCTGCGAATGTCCTGTAGAATAGTGAAATTCGTTGGAAGCGCAATAGACAGCTTGTGGGAATTTCACTCATACTATGAGAACAGTTTATAAGTTTCTCAGCAGCTCTAATCGTTTACTTGCCGTTTAATCCCTGTATTCATGCGAGCAGGTGATCAAGCTAAGTTAATGTCAAAGTTGGCTACCGAACGCAAAGAGGCTCACATATTAGTCCCTTATATAATGCACCAAGTTAGGAAGATATTCTGAAAGAAAGCGTTTATTTTTAGGAGAACAGTAGCAGTACATCTTTTTCGTCGCTCACATACAGTGCATATTTTTAACAAGGCACGGCGTGCCGCGTTTTCCGCAAGCAGAGTTAGAGCTCGACATCTTTCTGATGGACCCAACAAAGAAAAATCCTATATGTCAGAATGTTGTCAGAAAGGCTCAGTTCAAAACCTAAGGTCCGCCGAACGTCTTTCTCCTTAAAACGCAACTGCAAGTGAGAATTAGGGCTACAACTATACAGCTTTGCTTTTAAATGATGACAGATGCCACCGAAACAGCGCTAAACCATTTCTGATGACAGTTCTGAACTTCGATTGCCTAATCAGACAGTATTCCAGACGAACGAAATGTTTTTTGATTCCTCTTTACAGACACATCTACGAAGCGTAGACGAAACTGTCATCTGGCACAGTCCCTGCTTTTAATGACAACGTTCCACACAGGTGGTGGCGTGCCCGGGACACCGAGACCATGCACCGCAACCACGTGTTAGAAAAAAAGGCGCTGAGGGAGAGAAAAATGATTTTCTGATATATGTAACACAAGGTTCTCCCTCTCCACGTTGAGCATCATCCATCTTGACTGTGCCTGTCTACCTCGCTATTAAAAACTCGTTCCAGCTTTGCACCGTTTCAGGCGCCGTCGCCCGTCAGCCGTGGAGGTCCCCGTGCGTTGTACACTGATGCGCGTTCAGGTGCACCAAGGTATTAGTTAGGCTGCGTTGTGTTTGTGAGTTGATATTTTTTCCTTTTTGATGGCTATTCATGTTTTTTCTCCCTAAATGTTTGCTTTTTCCTGCATGTGCTCTCGAAGCAACTTCAACAGCATATAACACGGTGGTGACCACGTACTCGCTGTTCCGTCTGATACACGACCATTTTCAACCCTATATTTAGTGAAAACGTTGGGCGTACGCCATTTCTGCGACACGTGTATAAGTGCCACAGAAAAGGCGTGCGCCTCGTGTTTCATGTGACCATGTGGTCAAGTTGTGTTTAACCACAATTTAGAATGATTCCGTTCACTCTCCTGAGTGGTGAAAAACGGCGGTTTGTCACGTTTGTGCAGTTATATGTTAAATTTAGAGGTTATAAGTCAAAGTATTATGTTATAAAGTAGAAAAAAAGAACTCCGGCATCGCCTTTTCCGTGAATAATGCGTGCTAGAAGCTTATAAGCGCCGTACTGTATTGGCTAGCAGTGGGAGACGTTCTTGGTGAGAACGTCAACTTCCTGGCAGGCACGTCAGCAATGCAGCCATAGACTTCAATCTTTCACGTCAAATTGAGTGAGACGCGTTTAGTCTGCAAAGGCTGCACTTCTTGACGACGGCTAGTCTCATGCAGGTCCAATTTCGCCTCGTCAACGATCGATAAGAATATGTCTTCTCGAGGAGCGCAGCACCAAAAAGACGAAGAAGAAGTAAAAAGAGACCTAACATGCAAAGAAGAAAGAGTGTTCGAGCGGCCATTGCAGCGAGCGTCTCATCAAAATTTTAACATGACCTCTGGTGGTACAGAGCCTAATCGATGTACACGAGGGAGAAGGAAAAGAGCAGCTCATCAATGCTGCGAAGCTTCTTATCTCGTGTTTGGGCGAGTAAATTTTCGACCATGAAGCGATGAGCTGTTCCGCAAATGAGTTGTGATCCCAAGTTTGTATTCTATGTCTTCACATAGCGGGTTTGCTGAGAGCGAGGGGGGAATGCATAGGAGCAAACAAGCAAAGTTCAGCTCAAGAGCGCGAAATGTTTTCTCCGCTTTCTTCCCTTGCTATGCATGCCATTTGACATGTGATGAACTGAATTTTAAGCCATAATTCCACCGTATAACACGCGAAGAACCAATCGTCGTCGAGAATGATATCATTCACAGTTGCACACTATGCTCGATTATTCTACATTAGCCAGGGCAGGGCCAATTGCCATGAAGTTCATCTCTCCGCCAAAGCCAATCTCATCCAGACCATCCCCAGCATGGAAATGCCATTGAATGTGCTCAGATGCCCAGCCCTCTGCACATTGCATACGCCAATGAGAAGGCGACAGACAATAAAGAGGGTGACTACAGACCCCCCGAGCACTGACTGGTCCGGGCGGAAACTCATACACATCGCACATATTAAACAAACTGAAGCAGGCTGGGAGGCGCCAGTAGGGGGACGCATGGTCCACACGTCTTGGACACCAATTCCAGAGCTCACGTCTCTATACAGGACTTAACCGAATAACAGTCATCATCCAGAAGAATCAGAAGACAGTTTTTCTACAGCAGGATTCGTCGTGGTATCAACCATTGAAATTTTGGCAGATTAAATAACACAACAAAGGAATTCTGACGCCGACAACTCATGTATAGTTGTCCTTCTTATGAACTGCGAACACAGTTCCTACCAACGCTCGGGAAACTAGGACTCGGTTTTCTGACCGTAACGATCACCTGTGCGTCACCCACGGGTCTGCCCTTTCAGTCGTATCATCGTACCCTTGCTCTATTATGTTTCCTACCCTTCTCTCTGTCTGTCTCAATTCGATATACATCAAAACAGGCATACAAGACCACATCCGCTTCATTCATCGCACAATGGAAACGCTTTCACGGTACCCCCTTTCGCCAACAATAAGCTCATGGAGTTAACCCATTCGGAAAGAAATACTGCTCTCATTAATCAAACCACGTTGCGTACATTTTTTTTCTCGCGGGTGCTCTCTTCTAAGGTATATCGATATTTCCGGAACTCGTATCAATATTTAGGATTTAAGAATACAGGAACGGAAGAGTTAGCTACAGATTCAAGCGTGAAAACACCGTTGTTACCTCGTTTCTCACTGATGGATGATTTCAAGATCACCCAGGAGGCAGAAGCGAACCGCCGTTGGCAGACGCTCCGGTCCCAATCGTTCACGAACGCGCTCAACCGTATACACTGATATTCCATTAAAAAGCGGCGTTCGTTATTTTCGTCCGCCTGTGGCGCCTCCTGCTTACGTCACGGCGGACACATCGCACCCTCGACTTAATCACCACCATTACGATGCTCTGCCCATCGGAGTGTGTCAGCTCTGCTCTTTTTTCACGTGTTTGTGCGCTTCACAATGAATAACTGGTCCTGTGTTGTGGGTGGTTTGATCATCATGCGCACATCAAGACCGGCAAGAGAGTGGGGGAGTTAGTGAGATCGGGGGTTTCTGGTGTAGAGGATAATAGCAGTGACCCCCCTCGCTTACTTACACGGCTGTCTGTGAGAGAACGACGATGGGTAACATTTGGAGATGAGAGCTCGGTTAACTAGGCTTCTTCATTTTGCCACATTGTGCGCTCTGAATTGAGGAAAAGGAGAGCGTGCAAATGTATCCGGCACGTGCACAAACAAAATGCTTCAAGAATGCGCATGATCGATTGGACAGGAGTAATGCTGTCTCCGTTGTGAGACTCGTTGCGTCTCGAGTGCTGTAGCTTAGAACCAGAAATGCCTCATGACGAAGTAACTCAAATAGCAACAAAGTTTACTGTACGCAGTATATAGAGTGCGATACAAGAAAAGCTTACTAGACGTGAAGTTAGCCGGACAAAATCTGATGACAAGTTCCCAGACCTTCCTGCGGCAAGTGCCTCCTGCTTCTGTACAAAGGGCGCGTCCGCTTGTAACGACCAAAAATGACCGCCGCCCCCCAACATGGCAGCTCCAAGGGGGAAAAAGAAACTATTCATCTAACAGAAAAAAATAACCATGTTAGTGGCGTAAATACTCCACCTTAGGCTGAAGCCTACTCCGTAATCTTGTCCGCCATTTTAAACTTGTTGTAGTTTCAGCAGTGCAAGTGGTTTAAGGGATTACGATAGCTTTCACCACAAAGGCACAAGCACTAAGTGGGTCGGGGTGCCAGACTCCGCGCAACATGTACATGCAAAGAACTATCCAAATGGCGTCCATGGCTGGTCAAGGTGGAGATGCCAAAATGGTTTCTGCCAATGGCTCTATAGCTTAAGTCTTTACAAGGTTTCATCTACCTGACAGAGGGCAAAAAATAATGGTGGACACGCGACCCTTTGTTGTCGCGTCCCTTTGTTGTGAGATCTCCTCCTACCAAAGAGGGAAAAAAAGTCATACACAAAATTCTTGTTCATAAATTCGACAAGGACTACATTGTATAAGTATCTGTGTCTGTATGTACAACACATGCAGCGCACTGATTTGGGTCATTTCTCGTTCTTGGGGGAGCAAAGGAAGTCTCTTACGGAACCCCATGACTGAATGCCGCTACACAGCTACAAACGAAAACTGCCAAATTTCAATACGTACAGCACATTTGCTGTACGGACTTCACCACAGTGTCGCGTAAGAGGCAAACACCGATTCCGAATTCAAAGCGCCTTCCGTTGCCCAACCTCGAGCCTTACCTGTTTCTCGCATTTTTTGGGCTACATTGAAAGCAATTCCGTTGATGTGGAGAAGCTTGCTAGCTATCGATCGGCGAAGAGAAAACGCTAAATGGACAGGATTTATTGATCAGAACCGCGGTTCAAGAAACGGAGATAGAAACAAAGGAAAAGAAGACAAAAAAGGAAGTTGTACCACGTGGCGGGCACAGCGTGATCTACCATGGCTCAGGTCTCACGCTAGTACCGAACAATTACTCTTTTTCTGTTTTTTTAACCAGAAGAATAAGTTGCCTGCTCACAGAAGGCAGGAACGTAAAGAACAAGAAAGTAAATGCAGTCATGTGGATAAAGACGATGAGAAATAGGTAAACCAATCGTTTCTCGCAGCCAACTCAAAATATAAAGGAAGAGAAGGCAGAAGAAGAAGAAGATAAAGAGTGCATGCTATCGCTGCCTTGCAATGCCCGAGGAGCTGACAGCCACTCCTGAGCGCTTCTCAATTGATCACGGATATGTAACTCTGAACTGTAATTGTTATCATATAACCTGGACTATATGATGCAGATCTAAACTGTCAAAGCTTATATTGTTATGATTTGTATGTCCGTGGCTAAAGTTTGCGCGTACAGTGTATATTAGAAACAACAGAATACCATGACGCTGCCAAGCATTTATTTTTGACTGGCTTTTGGCTGACTTTTGAGTCCCCCAATCAAAGGCCTTTGACTGGGGGACTTTGATCGTGGGCAAGAGGGGAGAATAGGAAAAAAATCACAATTTATGCGTCATTAGCATAAAATTATCATCGTCGTATCATAAAGTCCTATATCCCAAAACATTCCCGCGTGAAACCTATGTCAACCAAGTGTTCCTCCTTTAATTTGTGGAAGTGCAAGATACTAGTACATGATAGCAAACAAAGCCTCTCTGAAGACGACTCCTATATTTCCCGGAGGACGCAAAGACGCCTGCAAACACTGCGGCATACGTGCATAAGCCAAATTTATTAATCTCCTAATTACAAAATCTCGTAAATTCCATTCACTGATCCTAAACGAAACAAGATACACGTTATTTTTAGTTTTATTTTTTTTATGTTTTCAGCCCTCGCATCTAGCACATGGCAAATCGGTTTCTCGACCTCCGCGGTGGTCTCTTTATCGTACGAAGCGGAGTGACCCTCGTGCGAGATTATGTTGCTTGCCACTTGTAATGGTAACGAGGGTATATCTGGGCGCTCGCTGAGACCCCCCCTTGAGGTGTCCATGTATCGGACTTCGATACCTGCTGTGCTACTGCTTCGGCTGGAGAGCTACAAAAAAAATAAAAATAAATAAATTGTAGAGAAATGAGATGTTTCGAAATTCCCCGTCCTGTTCTGCACACACACAGGTTCATACCCGTGGCGTCACTCGCAATATATCTTGCTTATGGGACGCGCTTTTAGCTGCTGCTCTGTTCTAGAGTAATGACAACGAGTCAAGGAGTACTATTAGAAGCAGACGAAGTTTCGGGTGCCACTTTTTTTTCTTTTTTTTTTTCGGCTGATGTCGGATTATCCGTGGATTACAAATGGGGCTGCGTCGCGTTGTTAGTCCGTGTTTTGATCTGTGCAAGGTGAGTTGAAGCCGCGTTATCGCGCAAAGACCGTCACGGAAAAATATTTTCACCGGGATTTAAGACAGAACAACTGATATTTTTATAGGTTGTACATGTGGCGTTCAGCGCAGCCAACCACGTACACCTACAGCTGGGTACTGATAACTTGATTATTTCCGGTGCACAGAGGCTAGTCGGGGCGAAATATGAATAGAATGGGACCCATGAAGGAAATTTTGCCAGCGCGGCAGGCAGATATTCGTTTAGAGCAAAATAAATAAATAAATAAAAGAGCTGAATTAGATATATATAAAAGTATAGGGCACTATGTTCGATATCTGCTGCTGTGTGCAATATCCTGAGTACCGCAGTTGCGAGATGGTCGCAAATTCCAAACTGAAAATCCTATTTTACATACATCGCAGGTGGCAGATCGCTAACAGTGGCTCTGCAAAATATTATGCTGCTTATGTAGTCAGGCACCCGTCTACTCAAATACTAGTATTTATACTTCTATGCGGTTAATTACGCTAGAGGCAAAATGCGGCATGTAGAACGCCACTGGGAAGTTTCAGTCCAAAAAATATAAAATCCACATGAACATCTTTGAGAAATTTCTCCATAAGCTATCCACTGCCTCAGTGCACGTGAGCATCTAGGAATGACCACCATTTTATTTCTTCCTACTCATTTTTCTTTTTTCGTCACCACGGAAGCAAAAAGTCTAAGAGACACACCTAGAAATAGTGCATAAGGAAATGACAAAATTGCTTTTGTTTTTCACGCAAGCAGGAAAGCAAGATCTTGAAGTTTATCTTCATTCGAGCGGAGAGCTGCAACCCTGAGAAAGGCGACATGACTGATATGCCCCCCACGCATCGTCATACCAGCACAATATACTGAAAGTCGAGTGCATTAGGGATGGCCGTCAGACGTCTTATCTATTTGTCACTGTCTTTCTGGCGTGATGCGAACTACAGAAGTAGCCTTGATCCATCCGTCCACCCCTGTTGCACCTGAGTTCCACTACATGTGCCGCTTGGGTACTGAACAACATAAAGTTACTTGGACTGCTGATAAATGCGGTGTATTATATTCGCCTTCCTTTATTTTTTTCGAGCCTCAACGTTGTATTCACGGCGCAGTTCAAGCGCATGATCGGAAGCAGCTATTCAAGCCCCCTTATGCACCACCCCATGAACAACAACTTCCACAGCACAGACAGAAAAACCCTTCGGGCGCACCTATTTGCCTGAGCAATATTTGTCGCCACCTTGACGTCACCTTGTCGCCTTTTTGGGACCCTGTGAATGACAGTGCAACATTGATTCATGCTCCTGTAGTGGCGTAAATTCTAAATCTGAATGACACCACACTGCTGGGTCATTTTAGACGCCCAGCACCATTGGAGACAGTTATCTCATTATATATGTTGTCTATGTTCTATTATATCTGATGATCATCATGTTTACATCATACAGTTAGTCCTTATGTAGTGAGGTAGAGTGGACCCGCTTCATAATTATTCGCTTGCATGACATTGCGACAGTATAGACCAACAGCACTCAGTCGTGTTGTCGGCGCAAATAGTAGAATATGGTGATGATGTCCGGTATACGCAATGTTCCAAACACCTCATCTCGTAATATAAGGTATAAATCACAAAGTAGCGAATGAACGCGCAACATTCCAGCTATTAATTTCCCGAGACGCATCTCTTCTCGGCGCGTACCCGTTCCGTGACTGCAATCAGCCCAACTTTGCCTACTACTCCTGTAGCCGGTATACGCTACATGCGTGTTGCTCCTCAGTTATCTATCAAGCAGACTCTCGCCCACGTGCATGTCTAAGCTACTACCGTTAGGGAACATGCAATCGCGTGACGGCTAGCGGGAACCTCACGTCGCTCCACACTCCGTGGGCGCTCAACAACAGATGGGTCGGGTTTGGCGCGAACGTGTGCCACTGGGCTGCCTAGAAATAGTGTCAGCACAGGGCTGCGTTGCAAGATGCATCTACTGCAGTCACGTGATCATCTTAAAACTTTCCGTTTGTTGACGCGAGTTCTACGCGTTCCATCATGTTCGGAACTGTGTGAAGAATTAGATGACTGCGCACAAGCTCTAAGGAATAACAGGACTTCGCTGATTAACTGCTCGGCTTGTCTACTGAGCGGAATGTAACCACAGTTTCGTCCTTGTCTCTTCAGTTGGCTGCTCGCCCTACTGTGGCTCCTGACGGAGCTGGCACAATATGAGCTACTGATTATAAAGGCGCTTGAAAGTGTGTCTGCTACTAGAGTTGTGCAGTCTGTTTAGTGGTTTATGGTGGTTTAGTGTGGTGCAGTGTTTAGTGGTTTATATTCGCTTGTCTTGTGTGAACTCCCGCCATTCGGGGATTCGTGTCTGTCAAGACCCTATTTAACATGTAGAGAAGGGTGTAGAGAGTAACACTGTTCCAAGTGCAAAGAATTTCTCGGCTTATGAAAGACACCATTAGCGCAATAGACATTTCGAAACATTACAAGTGCCATCTCACCTCCGGGAATCTAGCCAAAGGTTGATGAACAAGACAACAAGGACGACGAAAAAAAAAAAAAAAAAAAACTGTGCTGAAGAACAGTGAAACAGTGAAAACAGTGAAAACTTTAGACCCACCAATCCTAAATTTAGAAACTTTGACGCCATCCTGGCTAATGGCCAGAAAGGAGAAGGTAGAAGAAGAAGATCATACAGCTTTAGTCCGCGACAATTCCTATTCCGATTGATAGAAGTGAGAGAGAGATCAAGGGGAGCGTAGTGTCGACTGCGATCAGTAACAACTGTCTTTCAGTACAGCGAAAAGACCATGGTTTCGCTAGCTGCGCCGCCAGCCAGTCCTTGAGACCTTTCTCTACGTTGAAAGCCCGACTGTCCAACCTTTCCAATCGCTTCTTGAGTATATGTCCCGATTCCATGTAAAGCGGAGAAATGATATCAAATCTGGCAACGCCATCTCTGCTAAACAACTGTCATAGGTGAAAAGGGAAATAATGAACGAGGTCACGTTCAAAATGAAGCCGACGTACCTTGAAAGTAGCTCTTCGTCCTCAGGTAGGAAACACTCAGCCTGAGAATAGACAGTTTGTCCAACTTTGAAAGCACGTTCTGGTCGAAAGGCAGAAGACTAGCCAATGTGTCCAACTCTGCGTTGAGCCTTTCTCGATGCCTCTTGCTGGGGTTAGACTTTGTCTGGGCGCCATCTTTCGGAGGAACACGGACACTGCAGACGGAAAAAACACTATGTTTAAGAAGGAGTAGTCCCCGCAGCAATAGATGAAAAATATTTTTCATGGAGACAAATGCAGCACTGAAGAACAAGGGGAGACATAACGAGAGCGCACATTTTGAAATCTGTGACGCTCTCGCTGAAGTACGGGGTTCGTAAACAAGAGCAGGTCTTCAGGCTGCACGCGCCTTCGATAGCTGTTCTGTTCAAAAGGTGTAAGCTGCATTCATCGCGTGCGTAGCGGTTTCTGTCATTTGCCGTCATAATTGAACAGCGTGCTCGCGACGTCAACCTCCTCCTAACCTGATCCCCTGTTTGGAGGGAGCAAGACAGAGGACAGAGAGGAAAGTTTCCCTGCATTTGCGCTATAGAGTGACAGCGTTATTCTCCGGTCCAGTTTGTTCCACTTCAGTTCTTTCTTTCCTTTTTTTTACCTTCCTCGTGCATGGTTCTTACGAGTTATAGCACAAGGATTAGCAGCTTTATGGTACAATGAGCGTCAACTTTTCTGCAGGAATTGAGGGACTCCTGCTTTCTTTAGTAAGAAAACAGCGGCTTAGCGTCAGATAAATGCAAGTAATTTTTTTTTTTTCATTCAAACATGCACGTTCAGTAACCAAACCAGCTACTGAGCATAATTAAGTAGGGAACCTTATTAGTTTGAGATGATGCAAGGACTGTAGTAGCAAGTACGTTAGAGCAAATTTCTAATAGCGATTTTAATTAAACTGCAAAAAAAAGAGAGAGAGAGAAAAAAAGGAGAACAGGGATGCTTTTGCACATTTCCACAACAATGTTCAGGGGCATGGCCCTTACACCTGCGACTTACGTTCATTTCTTCTACCAGCTATTTCTCCCCTCCTTCGCACAATCATCCATGATCCCTCTTGCCTTGGAAGATATCCACTACGAGTGCACATCATCGCTGGTCTTCGCTCCATTCCCGTTTACTCAATAACGTTCCTCATTCCCGCCCTCGGACTGCATCATTGCCACAGGATTTCCTTCCTATCTGCCCACGCCTTTCGCTATTTATAGGCGTCAAGGGGGGAAAAAAAAAAGGTGGGGGTAGCCTGTGGCCATTCCCAGAATGGCCGCAAGAAGGGGTCAGACTCTGCGCGTCCCTATAGCAAAGAACACTCTGGTTGATCGCTTTCTTTATTTCCCATTTCTTCCCTCAAAGAGGTCGGCGATCAGTCGCCTCCGCCCCTGCAATGCACCTCTCAGACTTTTCCCATTGCCTCTTATGTAGCTTCCCTTTTTTGGACATAATCTTTCAAAAACGATCGGCTCGCGTGTATGGGGACGATCGAGACATTTTCCCGATTGGCTGAACGGCTAAAGGGCTCCTGAACCATGTGTGTGAGCGTGTTGGGAGACCTTAGTTCCGCTTCCTTTGATGTTTCTTGCATGGCAACGCATTTTCGAAGCCAGGATGCTGCGATTTTTCAGTAGCGGTCACGATTTGGTCGTGTCAGGCGCAATACAGAGTTCGCCGGCACTGGAGCCTGTCGAATGCGAGCTGTTTTCCTCCAGTAAGGTACCACATCATATGCGAAATAGATAATATCGTACGACAACGGTACCACCAGAAGGAGTTCACTGACAAGATTATTCTTAAATACTCAGTTGGATTGTTCACTATAAGCAAGGCAGCCCGATGCGAGAATTGTTCAGTTTAGACCGGTAGACACTTGTAGCACGTACTACGCATCTTTCTAAGCATTTCAGCATGTCTGTTCGCTTTGAATTCTGATGCTCAGGTATACGGACACGACAGCTTGAGCAATGAAGTTAACTGCTTTCTCTGCATGACAGCCCCGTCTACGTAGTTACCCCGAGAATTTGCGCGAGCGGCCGAATATGTAAAAACGTGTAGCCTCTCATGTCTGCATGGATTCTGAAATAGATTCACTGAGGAACACAGACTTTCGTTGAGTGCGAGTTCGAAGGTGATCATATGTGACAATGCGAGTTTACAGCACAG
>JARGYV010082004.1:0-12697 GCA_029532675.1 Ornithodoros moubata
CACAGACTACCAGGCATTCACAGACTACCAGGTCTACAACGCACCATTTTATAGTGGTATCAGGTACCAATGGTCTCACAGCACTTACCACAAGTCATAGCTCTAAGAAAGCGCGAGAGACTGTTTCACGCGCTGCTACTCGTAAGGCAACAGCATCGGCTAGTAATTACGGACGTAATAGGCCTAGTTCGAAGGGTCAGCCAAGTACAGCTAAACCTGGGATGGACAAGCCTAAGGCCACGGCTAAGGGCCCTGTCAGTGGGATGATCGCAACGAAAAGTCGCATTATAGTGACGACTACGAGTCGCACTCATTTTAGCGATGTCATGCAATATATAACGACAGATCAAAACGCACATGCCGACTTTAAGCACCCCGTGAACTCCACAGTCTCAGCATCGTCTGTGAAACGGACATCCACCTTTCTCAGTTCTAACATATCTACAGTCAATATAGTCAGCAGCAGAGAGCCGCAGCGTAACAGTCAAGCTAAGCAAGGTGGTAGTGGTGGACGAAATGGCATTTCCTCAGTGACAAAGGGTAGTACTCTACGAAGCAGTGCATGGTCGAGAGGGACGCCTGAAACAGGTCATTCCAAGACACATAGTAGAAAGTATAGCTTAGAAAAGACACCAGAAATTGTCTCGCGCACCATTATTCATAAGGTGTCTACTCGGACGAGGAAAGACAGTGGTGTAAGCCCCACTACGAAGGCCCCAAAGGGGCGCGGAAAACCCGTAGAGGGCACGTCTGAGACTAATCCTGGAGGTTCTGCCGATAAGCAGCTCACCACGCGACGGCCCGTTCCTGCATCGACTATGGACGTGATGTATCCTAAATCAACGGGGAAAGTCAGCACTAAGATCCTGGTGCCATCTACGACACTTAAAACGTCTACGGGTTCCATTGCGTCCTTGCTAACCTTGACAGGTTTTAGGCCCGTCAATCCGGCGCGTCCGACGGTTGCTGTCATTCCTGTGTCGCTTGGCCATGGTCTGGCATCAGGGACCTCTGTTTCCAAGAATGGCGTGCGGATGATTAAAGGTGGCTTCGGGTCCTCATCAGGACATCGTAAGCGACGAACCACCATTACGGTCGATCCAGCAGAAGAGGAGACCGCCCCGGCAACTGCTGTCTCTACGGAGCAAAATCTTATTAGTCGAGAAGTAAATTCAGGCAGCACGAGCCCATCCGGGGCGACGACCTTTTTGAATTTGGATGAATTCATATATATAACTGATACGTACGTGTAGTTACTGTGCCACAGATGTATTACGAGAAACACTCGACGGATCAATACGAGCTATGATTTACTGCCCTCAATAAACGTTTTTGAACGCCGTGAAAAGTTCTGTCGTATCTGCCTCCCGTTCCATTGAACTGTTCAATCTAATCAGTCACTTAATGCCCGTAGACGTATCCTTTACGCACATATTCACATATTCATGCGCATACCTTCTACATGTTTCAATGGGTGCGTCTTCCGCTGTGCGATTCCAGAATGGCCAACCCTGCACGTCTCCGTCAGCAAGTCACATTTGCTTCGCCGTCCTTGGTCGCACTTATGTTGCTTCGATGTCGGTTCAGTAGCACCGTGACTTGTATGCAACCGACGCCAGACATTGTGAACTCAGATATTTCGAACTCTTGTGCATATCGGACAGTTCAGATATACCGTTGAAAAGCTCATGAAATTCTTAAGGAACATTGTCTTATTATGCAGGGAGACAAACTTTAATAAAAGTTCGCACTAAAAAATTTAGGCTAAGAAAAGAAAAGCACAGAAACGAAAACGAGATAAAACCTTTTCTGATGATTGTCCACATGTATTTTCGTTGCCTAAGGTTTTTATTACGAATTGTAATCAAAATTGCTGAAGCAGCCCATATATCCAACTCTCCCGTTTTCGAAAATTCAGGAAAATTCGATATAGCGAACAGACGACCTCGAAGTATTTCTCTCCAGTAGAAACTCGGTACATTTGGGTCGTAGCTGTGAAGGCCAGCCCAGATGGAGCTCAGCGCTTAAGTTTTAAGTTCTGCTTTCAGAGGTTGCTTTCTAAGATATTTGTGCAGGCAAACGTGTGTGACATCTCGCGTGCTGTTATTCCGACTTACATGAATTTGTTTCTCAGAAGTTCACGAAATGTGCCGACTCAACGTTTGCCAGTTTTCCTGCGTCTTATTTCTACCGGACACTGCGGTAATGTTGAATCGTGGTTTCCATACGCACGAAATGAAAAGAGAACATTCATTTGAAACATTTATTATGCGATGACTTCTGTTTGCGTCTCAAGTGTCACATGCAAGCATGTCATCATGTGGCGACGATGGTAGACTGAAAAGTATTGGCACTCGTACCAGGAGGCACAAAGCCACCTATGTACACAAAGCTACCTTCCTTTGCAAAGACGTTGCTGCTCAAGAGGCGTTATCAGTCAGGTGATATCGTCTGAACAACTTTGCCGCTCATAATGTAAATTTGAAAAAAAAAGAAAGGAAAAAGAAAACGTCCCACTCACATCATGATACAATACCTGCAGTCTTTCGATTATGAACAGATATGGAACCCCTGCTGTGTGTTTTCACTAGTTCGTATGCTCCATATCTCATGATGAACATGAACATGAACGTAGGCGTATAAATATGACACAATGCAACCTCGACGTCCACTTACACTCACACAATCACACTTCACTGGAGGGACACCTGTCATCTGGGTCGAGTGTTAGCTCCTCATTCAGTCTGCACAGTTGCTCTTCTACTGCACCGTTGACACTGCCACTATTCCGTCGCGGTGATTCCTCAGTCCCATTCGATCTCGGCATGCCGTAAGGGCTCTGATGACTGTCCACAGGTGGCGCGACGTATGCTGTTCTCAAAGGCCTGGTCTGGCTGCTGCCACCGTTCACCGTGTGCCGCTGCACGATATACTGCTGGACGTGACTGGGGTAAGGGGGTACATGAACAGGGCGGGGAAGCAACGGTGGTTTAGGCTGGGGAATTCGCACCGTGACTTCTTCGGAACCGCCAGGCACTACTTGTCCGTCCTGATGTCCCGAAAGGGGCACATTGGTCACTTCGACCTGCTTGGCGTCTTCTGTTTCTTTCTCCTCGTTTTGGTAGTCTTCTTTTATATACTGTCCTTCGTCATGTGTATGGTCCTGAATTGCGCCTGGACTGTCCTCCTGGGTAGTCCTTGGGCTCTGGCCGACGGCCTTCTCCCTCCTGCCGTACATGTATAACGGGGTGCTGTCGGTTTGCGCCTGCTCCCATAGTGGGTACTTCGGCTTTGCCCCCTGTTTCTCGAAATCTCCACCCCGGTGACGATTCGCAAGGTGCGCTGGAGGGGGAGGAAGACCCACTTCGTTTCCGAATAATGGCGGAGGTGACCGTGATGGCAGTTCGTTGTCGTCACGAGGCTGGGCGTGCAGCACTTCTTCAGATTTCGCCTTAGTGACGCCCAAAGACGTCCTGCTTCCTCGATGCCGTCTTGACCAGTGGGAGGACTCCAGGAACCTACTTCTGGAGTTGGAATCTGCACTTTGCCCCAGGGGGCTGACCCGGTAGCTCGCTTGGGCCACTTTCTCGCGGACGAACTGTTCCAGTTCTTCACGCTGACTCGCCTGCTGGGCTTCTCTCTCGGCGCGTTCGCGCAGTGCTACTCGTTCCACGCGGTCCATACACTCGGTCTTCTCGGCCGCGAGCTTTTCCCGCACCGACTGGTTAAGGTTGAACAGTTGGTTTCGAGTTTTCCGTTCCAGATGGGCAATTTTGGCATTGAGGTCTTCGTGTGCGTTGTCGATGTGGTCGATGAGTTCCTGCTTGTCCGCTTCCAGTTTCTTCTCCACGTTGTGGAAGAATGGGGCACAGTAGCAGGTATACCCTTTTCCTACAGGGCCCTTTTGAGGAAATAGGAGAAAGTACTTATTTGAGGGACCTGCGCGAGTCTTGATGCTGGTGATTTCACCCTAAGTAACCCTTTTCACCGTTCACAACTAATCGCACGGTTCAGAGTGACGCGTTGTATAACCTGACTTGTTGAAAGAGCGTTGGTGGGGCCTTTTGACATCGCGATGTCAATAGGCACTTCCAACGATTTTCAGCGAACCGAACGCGATGACCCTAATCTTTTGAAACCAGACAGAAAACATACAATACACATACAACAGACATCAGACATAAAATGTCTTAAGCGACTTCAGGTCTGTCATATTTCATCAGTCATACTCCACGAGAGTAAGGCTTGTTGGCAATCTCCAACAGTGTCTTTACGTCTTCTCTTATCCAGACAGGCTTGCGTCCAATTTTTGAACAGTCTCGATTTACTTCCCACATGATTTGCATACTGCTGTACAGCTACTACTTACAGCTGGCTACATAAAGTGGTCCACAATTTTTTTTTTCTTTTCAAGGAGTAAATAGTATAATCATCTTCGTACTGTTGTAATAAACTCCAACCGAACCCACCAGAGATGTTTCCTCACCTTTCGTATGTTTCCTGCCAAGTCCAGGAAATACTGTTCACCCTTGCTAAGAGGCTCAGGTGGAAGAGTTTCCAGTTTGGGTGGCGGAAAAGCAATGAGGTTAGGCGTCAAGTGGCATCCGTAAGGACTCCACTTGCCAGTCTCTTTCCGCTTGCCGTCCTCGAAGTGAACCTTGTGGCCGTGCTTGCTCTGGTGAGAAATTAGGAACGAACAAATAAGCTTAACAGCATCTGGCCACTGCATGTTAGGACTGATGTGTGGGGATCCCACTAAATGGGAGGAGGAGGCGACTCCGCATCCACGTGCGAAAGATGTAACCAAAGCAGTTTTCATTGACTTGGGTAGCATGAACTGTTTTGTCGTCTCATTGGACGTTCTTGGAACTTTTGTGATTCATAACTGGGGTGTTTGTTTTGATTTTCTTTAGTGTGTATCGCCTGCAGGTCACTGTTCCATTTCCACATTAATAACACTCGATTCGACGACGGAGATGGAAGTTAAATTTTTAATTTTGTTTTTAAAGGTACGTGGTTTTTAAGAGGTGCATAATCTAGGTGCCACTTAGCGCACGGTAATTTTTGTAATACATATTCTTTCGTCTTGACGCATTACGGCCAGTTGTCGCTACGCCATGAAAACCCAACTCATCAACATCATCATGACCATAAAAAGAAAGCATTATGATCGTGACCTGGATGTTTAAACTATTGATCAAAACTGCTTTGGTAAAACAAAAGAAAAGATCGGTGATATGGTCCAGGACGTTCACGTTAAGTTCGTAGTAACTATTTGTGTAACTAGTGTAGTAACTAGTGTGTAGTAACTATTTTTTTTTATGGCAAAAGACAAAGCTTCATCTCAATAGCGATAGTGAGTGTCGCGTTGTGTGCTGACAGGTCCTTAGACGTCTTAATGGCCTCGTAAACTGGAATCCATTTTCGTATCGGGAAGCAAATTGTGCTCTTGGGGGGTACCAAGTGCACAGTCGCGCTGCTCCACTGTAGGCTGCGCAGCCGCAAAGGAGAATCACAGAAAGATACCTTTTTGTGCTTATCTTTCTTGTGCTTGTGGCCGCTGTCCTTACTGCCCTGAGACGTGCCACTATCTTTCTCCCGCTTTTTGATCTTCTTGTCGGAGCGCGGCGACGCCTCTTGGAGGGATATCACCCGAGGTGGAGGGTTCTCCAGGATCTCGACTACCTCGTTGAAGGTCTTGCGCTGAGCGATGTCAGCAGCAGTCTCTCCTTGCTGCGCAGAGAGCAGTTGGGCGCCGTGGAGATCAATATAAACGAGCAATGGACAAGCAGTAGAAGCCGTACGCTGTTTTGTGGCAGTACTGCTTTCGACAAATTAGTTGCAGATGGTGATTGAAAAGCCGTCGAGCACTATGACTGTGCACCGGGAAACTCCTGTGATTGGATAGCGAAGAGCTTCTATGTGACGTGTGCTTCCCGTTGTCCAATCAAAGTACTCGATGCCTTTCTCTTTACGCCATTGTTGCTTCCTTTCTTGCTTTGAGCTGCTTCTCAACACGACCCATGGTGCAGCTACCCTAGTAGCACAATGTACTGAAAGTCGGGTGCAGTAGGGGTGGTCGTCCGGTGGCATGTGTGTTTATCGCTGCTTGTCATCGCTGCTTACATACCGCAAGCTGCAAAAGCAATCTTCATCAACCCGTCCACCCCTAATGCGCCTGACTTTCAGCCCATTGTGCTAGGGTAACTGTCAAGTGTTCTGAAAACTTTCGTCGTAGTGCATTTCGGGACCATTCGCATCTACGTGTGACTGTCTTTCGTACCACGAGTTTACATGGAAGATATTGAGGAAAGGGTGAACGTAGACGATAATAGAACGTAGGTCCCACTGAGATTGGAAAGTGTAAAGAGCTAAAGCACATGGTGCGACGTTACCTTGTTCCGGATATTAGGGTCACAACCAGCCTCGAGCAGTATCCTCGTCAGCTTTCTTCGACCCATTGCTGCAGCGATGTGTAGCCCGCTGTCACCGTTCTGTGGCCAGGAGGGGAAGAACACGATGCTGAATATCTCGCACGGTCACTCCGACAAGGAAGCAAACACGGCCACTTACTTTGTTAACTTCGCACGAGTTGCAGAAGGCACTGATGAGGATTCGCAAGACACCAGCGTGGCCGTACCGCGACGCTGTGTGCAGTGGAGTGTCGCCGTACTGAAAGGGATGCATCAAGTTTGAATACATTAGAGAATTGCTTTGTCGGATTCACTGGACTGTTTACAGGGGCCGCAGGGATGACTGGGGTGCATATAGCAAGGTTTTGGCTTGGCATGAGCGTGGATCATTTTGACCATCACCTGATAGACCATAGAAACCCTATGTCAGTCAGCCATATGCGATTGTGGGGGGCATACTTTGATGCGGCTAAAGGAATCAGATATGAGCAATAGGTACAGTAAAAGTGACGTCATGGAAATATACAGAGGTCTGACAGCCGAAGGAATAGTGTAAAGTATACATCAAGAGTGCCACTGCAAATATTGAGAAGCTTTTGGTTTGGGGACAGAAGGAAACCACTGGTATGGAAGATAGCTCGTGACGTAATTCCAGTCAGAGATAAATTTTTACGTTTGGGGAAAGACTAGGGAAAGAGATTGTAGGTTATGCGGGAAAATTGAAACTGTGAACCACGTAATATCCTGCTGCATAGTATCTGCGTACGTATGGTGCTGTTAAAAAATGTATTCGTATATATATATATATTGGACTCAGTATTCAGTACATACTACGTATGAAGAAGCTGTGGTAATACATCTCTGAGAGGTACTAAATATGCACCAAAAACGCGATCCCGCCTGTAGGGGATCTGTATACCCGGAAGAGGAGATTACAGACAACCGTGTCCAAGACAACTATTTACCCAGAATTCCAGATGCATGTTTACCACAGGCGATATCAAGTATACCTTCCAGGGATTTAATTTGTTACATCCTTGTCTTTATGATTGATGTTCTTTTCGTTTAATTGAGTCCGATATAACTATGACATACGTTGTATTATAAAGGACTGGCCCACCACTAGCAAGCGGCTTCCTTTCTCTGAACTATCGGCAGACGGCTGAACGGAACTCTCTCTAGTAAGCTACCTTCCTATGGGAGAATATGGTTCACACAGAGCAAGCAAGTAAACACCTATATAAAAGAAAGATATCGCCTATATACTCACGTTGTTTTTTATGTCTGGTTTGCACCCACCCAGAAGCAGGATCCTGGTGCTCTGATTGTGACCATTTTGGCACGCTAGATGCAACGGTGTGAAGCCACCCTGAATGAAATATTTCATAGCATTCATTAATTGCAGTATACAAATGGTTACGCTAATTGCTAGAATTCAGTGCTGTTTTTATTTCTCGTGGGCGTCAAACACATGAAGTATAACCGACATGCACTCTTCAAGCCATGTATAGCTTGAATACACATGGTATTCGATCTTTACAGGATCAGCATCGATAGTTTATCTTTTCAGAGAGTCACCTATTCTAGAGCTATTCTTCCTACTAGCGCCCCCTGGAGAACAAAAACACCGCTGCCAACAACGATGCCAAAGAAAACCCCAGTTGCTGCACCTCATTTACACCCTTGCTTACCCTTCCCCCTCGCCTACTCTCTGCCCAAAACGAAAGACTCGTGATTTAAACAGTACAGAGGACACACCCGATTTGGGGGTTTACGTCAAAAATCATGCAACTAAGGACGAAATAAAATAATAATAATAAAAAGAGCGAAGAGGAGGCAACTCTTCCTGCAGATGATCGAGAAGTGGGAGTATTCCCCCAAAGACGCGAACGCCGTCGTTACGCCTGCACCAAATCCACAAAGCTGTCAAAGTCTAAGACACATATATCAAATCCGAGCCGTGGTACTGCCCTAGACGAATACCATATTTTCTGAAGCAATTCGTTTGACGCTTGTCAGTGTACAGAGAAGGCACCTTCGGCAGGAAGGACGTGTTTCTAATGGCAAAGAAGCTGTTGTTTACTTGCCTTATTCTTGATGTAGACGTTCGCTTTGTGTTTGCATAGCACTTCGATTGTTCTGCTGTATCCTTTCCAGGCAGCCTCGTGGAGCGCGGTGTTGCCGTGCTAGAAAAGAACGAGAATTTCTGACTTGAGACTAGCGTCAGACGCAACACGGGAATACTGTGACGGACAGAGTAAGGATAAAGGACATGCCATGACGAGACCTCTGACGTCTGACAGAAGGTTTTAATGCAAAAATATAGATAGATTTAAAAAATCTAAAGGGAGTCGCAATTGGGTGTTTTTTGGGAAAGTACTGCGGCACATCGCACCCAGAAAACACATTCGGAATGCGTATCGTGGACTGATTGCTTAGTAGTGGTAGACCTCAGGCTTTCTGTGGCATTTTCTAGTGGGTGAGGGCTTCAAATTCCTCCACGTAAGCAAGTATAGTGGTCGGTGGATAAAAGTGCGAAAAATGTGTACTCTATCTGCAGGCGCAGAAAGAAAAGATGCAAAAAAGATGGCGTCTCAATGGATGCCATTTTGGGGCGTCTCAGTCTGCCTAAAGTACGTACAAAGTGGTCCGTACCTAATTTGTACATCCTGGCGCCATTGCTTCGTTGACTACAGCAAAAAGTTTATCTTTGTGCTTCAAAGTAAAGATTTCCCCGAAGTTTTTACTGCGATTCGGGGGCTGAGATTTATGTCATTTTCGTGCAAGATGCCGGATTCTCCATTATCTGAGAAGTGAAATGTTGTTTTATATTCGTCAGTCAAAAAACCTAACGCGCATTATCTATTCTAAAGTTGATACCCATGCACCTCTGGTCACAGAGGCATCTTGTGACAGCCATGCATTGACTAAGGCAAGGAAATATGGCCGAGCCTAGCCACAAACAAAACAATACTGAAACTAAAAAAAAAAAAATGACGAGAACTGCAAGTATATAATAGCAAGAAACTGTAACAGACAAGGAAGAAGAGAAATGAAAAAAATCTTCCCAAAGAACATGTACAGGAAAGACTGACTGAACAAAGCTCATCATAATGCAATACGGGCCACACACTAGAGGCCTTCTTGTAGCATCGCTTCTCAGCGGTACATTCTACCACCGTGAGAACCACGACGACCATCACGATACCTCATCGATTTACAAGAGAATGCTGTCTCCAGAAAGTCTTCTCGCGTGCGTTACACAAAGCCGAACTAAGATGTCCGCATTCTCGCACAAATCTGGCATCAGCCGTCGTCAGTTAACGGATCGCTGGAGTCAGTCTGTGCGCAGTGGTGGTCTATCGTGGGCTGAGTCTTTCCTGCAGCAACGCTATCGGAATATACTTTAGCTCAAAGATTAGCGAAGCGAGCTTAAAACATTCTCGTGCGTTATACTTGAAAACGGGCGATGTCCGTTTAAGGGCGGTTTGTTTTTTCGCGAGGACGACAGACCACCGTGTACGTCGGCACCACTTCAACTTGGGCTGACAGACAAGATGGCGAGATAGCCGAAAACAGACGACATTCCACATAACATATACGACGTTTGATGGCTCATTCGCTTGAAAGGGCTGTGTCACTTGTATCTAAGTTACGCCGAGTGCATGTGAAATATGCTTATTTAGTGCCGCATGGATGCGCATGTGAAGTTGCCAGGGCAGTAGACACGTAGTGAATCGGGGCTCCGAAAAGTGAACGTCGTCTAGATGGTTTATGGGACTGTGGCAGTCATCTATACCATCTGTACGCAGGGGCGTACACGTGCATACGATGACCGGTAAGGGCGACCGATTGCGTCGACCTTATTTATGTTACCTGCGCGAAGCAGCTATGTCTTATAAGCGGCGTATATGCGGGTTAGCATGTGTCCTGGGCTCACTTCATATAGGCCTCCTCCAAAAAGAGAGAGCCGTGTAGACTTACCATTTCGTCCTGAATGTCCACGTGACAGTTGTGCTTCACCAGGAGACGTACAACCTCTTCGTGTCCCTCGGTAGCCGCCTGGTGGAGGGGAGAGTAACCGCACTGGAAAGACAAAGTCCTGGTTCAGCACATCCGATTCTATGGTTTTCGGATTACTGTGTACACCTCAGGCGCTAAACGACGAAGCTCTGTTTTTTTTTCGTGTACATGAACGCTACATGTCCCATGTGAGTTGTCGAGAGTGGTGCACATGGCCTACGACCATGTCTACAGCTCTACGTCTACCAATATTGATAAAACCTAATAATAAATAATGTAGGCGATGGGAAAATATGCAGAAAAAGAGCACTTTTCTGTACGTTGGTACTAATTTCAATTCACGGGAAATGACGCAAAGTTAATATTTTGAAGTCAACCTAGCGTTTTTCCCAACCGAAATAAAAAGCGCATGGTCGCATTTTTCAACCCAACAAAACTTATTTCCGTAGTGCAATGGAAATTGTTGAAATAAATAGGCGGAACTAGCCGATTAGCTCTACTCCCTGTACTGTCACAACAGCATTTTTGCAAAATTGCGACAGTAGAAATAGCGTGCCCCTTCTTCTGGTTGCTTATCGATACGTCCGCTGATAGCCTCTGCAAGATCATCTGTTATCACTGTCTGCAGCAACAGCGGCAAACAATCAGAGGGAAGGTGTATTCCTTTCTTCTGTAGTGACTCCGCAAAAATGGTGTTGAGGCAATGCGGTGGGTCAAGCCAAGTGGTTATTTTCGCCTGTGTATTTCAAAGATTTTCGTTGTACTACTTGTACTACTTTCATCATTTACGTCAGAAAAACGCCAGGTTCACTTAGAAAATTCAAATGTGTTCAATGTAAGAAATTCAATTTGCGCCGACGCACGTGAATTAAAATTAGTATTAACACGTGAAAAAGTGTTTAACATAAAGATGCTCTTCACTGCATACGTTTCCGTTGCCAACATTTTTCATTGTGCGGTTTTATCAAGATTAAGGGACCACCCTGCATAGACAGATCATTGCAAAAGGTCGCTCATGCAGCGAGGACCTTCACTGTTGCCTTAATTCAGTAATAGATGGCGACTCTGAGGCATATCTTCAAACGAGTTCATTGTGTTTCTCAAGCACGTACGCGTTATCTTCGAGCGTGTCGCTGAAGTCTTGCCACATCATCATCACTAACAGCACTTGAGGAGGAAACAGTTAAAAAAATAAAGAGAAGGAAGATAAAGAACTCTACGTGTTTCTCTTTCTTTTTTTTTTTTTATTTTTGCCTACAACTTCAGTAGCTCACAACTTCCAATTTTACGCCTTTATTACGAGAATCAAAGCCCAAAGTTGCAGCAAACCCACCTTGTGAGCGTCGTCAACGAACAAATGACATAGAAAACGAATAGTGTCGAGCTACATGTAGAGAGACACCACGTGATGGCCCCTGCACAAATCAGCGCGTGGTACGACACAGCCTCGATTCGATTTGTTGAAAGCAGTGAACACAAACACCCTTTTGCGATCAGCACCGTGGCTCAATAAGTGTCACAAAAGTGACCTACGTCTCCAGCTCGTAAAACATGTACTGAAATGAACTTCTAAGACGCAACCAAAACTGCGTTTTTAGAGAGAGAGAGAGAAAGAACAGCGCATCGTGCATCACGGACGATGGATGAAACCGACTGAGGAAAAACTCGACCTCCGACCATCTATCTCGTCCTCAGCGCCATCATCACCGTCATCATACCTGGTCGACCTGCAACCAATATAAATAACCTCATCACTGCATCGGGTGCTGACCCTCCGCGAAACAAATGAATGCCCATCACTTATTTGGGGCGTGTTCTACACAGAAGGGTCCACCAGGTACCCGGCACTACCCATTTGCTTCTGCTTTGGACGCAATCTCGAATAACCATGCGCTGATTGAGGGCAAAAGTGAAAAGTGCGAGCATTAACCCGCCCCTGATGATGCAAACTCGTCCCGACCTTGTCCGCTGCTCTATACGATTGCTCTCTGCACCCCCGAAGCGTCTTCCGGAGAATCGACCGCAAGCTGTGGCCCACGGTAATTACAACGGCGACATTCCGCTGAAATCAAGACTGATGATGGCGAATAACTAGTATACGATGCGTTTCAATTTAACCAGTGCCAGAGGCGCGAAAGTCTCGAGTGAGTTGTCCCGAAGAAAATGCTGCTTTTTCTTCGGTCTCCGAAAGGCAGACGTCGTGTAATTGCTCGCACTTACGAGGGTTGTCAGTTGTTACAGTGCCTAATACCTAAGTTGTA
>JARGYV010082027.1:0-11573 GCA_029532675.1 Ornithodoros moubata
AAAAAAAAAAAGAACAGTTTACCCATCGTAGGCCAATGCGTTTCAAATCGTTATTCCAGTTTAGGTACCACAACGTTAACAGCGCAATTTGCCAATCGCCTTCCCTCTCTCTAGATTTTTTTTTCTCTTCTCTTTTCTTTTTATGTCTTTTTTTTTTTAGAGGAAGGTGTTGAAATTGTGAAAGACGGTCACAAAACGTAGCATACGAACACGTAACGAATTATCAGCATGTATGGAGCTAACATTTGGCAAGTTCACAAATCACGTGACTCACGCGAAACTCTATATTTATTGGAACTCTTCCGGGAGTCATTTGTAAGTAGACAACTTTCGTCTTCAACTCATACCTCAGTTCACGGGCAATGGGATAAGCCACTGCGTTATCTGCGGTGAAACTTCCAACCCTATTACCATCATGTATATCGTAGTACGTACCGCATTTATGGTTTGGCCATCGCATGATCATCACACCTGGAATGACTACCTGTCACACGTTATACCATATTCTCGTGTAATGTAGCTATATGTGTTACCGACAGCTCCCATTGAGGACGAAATTATACATGCGTAGGGTCGCGTAATGTTGAGATCAGATTTCTCGCTTCGCTCGTCAGATTAGGGTTGTCTTCTCAAAAGCGAAGAAAAACGACGTCGTTGTTGAAGGTTGTGAACCAAACAGGAAAAGTACAAATCAGATGTACCAGGTGTGGCTATAAAATGACCGGACATAATTGCTTCTCGCTTCCCTGTAAAGTTGGCAACCAGGAGCGTGTGTAGTATCGGCTGATGTCCTCCTCCAATCACGCTTAAACTTTCAAGGTCGTACGGCAAGGAGTTTGGGAGCAGTCATTGCTTGAAGCGGCTCGTGTTTTCGAGGTCGGAACCATGTTATGTGTCAGCGGGGAGCAACGGGTCAATGTGAAATTCTGTAATTCCACTAGAGAAACGCACGGTCCCTTGCAGGATGCTTGCGGTGATTAGTGTCTATGCCGTACTCAAGTTGTCGTGTGATTTAAAAGGTTTAAAGAGTGAAGGGAAAACATCGGTGACGATCAGCGCCCCGGACGCCCATGCAACCCAAGAATAGACGCCATAAATCGGTGAAATTTTCAACAAAATCGTAGCCTGAGCATTCGAGCGCTTGCTGAGTTGACAGACATTCAAATGGAAACTGCACGACGGATTTTGCATAACACTTTCAACGTGAGAAAGGCGTGTCCGAAGATGGTGCCGAGACTTGAACAAAGGGCAGTTCAAATGAACATTTCTGTTGACATCCTCCAACCAAGACCCTGACGACCCAAGTCTTCTAGGGAACATGATAACATGTGATGAGTCATGTTTTCTTCTTTTTTTTAATAAGACTGAGAAAGTAAAACTCTAATCCATGCACTGGAGGGACCCGAGTTCACCAAGACAACGAAACCACGGCAAAACACGTTCAAATTGAAAGTAATGATGCTAGTTTTTTGTTTTGACAACCAAAGGATTGTACATGTGAAATGAGTGCTTGAGGGTCAGGTCGTTAACAATGTCTACTACAAGGAGGTTTTGACAACCCTCGGTGAACGGATGGGAAGGATGGCGCGTGGGTCCTTCACGAAGACAACACGCGGGCACAGAGCGCCCTGTCTGTCAAGACATTCTTTGACGAAACACAAGATCACAGTGCTGAAGCATCCCCCGTACTAGACTGACTTAGGACCATGTGACTTCTTATTTCCAAAGGTCAAGTCTACGCTAAAAGGAACCAGGTTCGAGTCCGTAAAGCAGTAAATGGAAAACCGTAGGAATTCATGAACAAGCTCGCAGAAGACAACCTATAGCATTGCTGCCAGCAGTCATATTCCAGTAGCATTCGCAAGGAGCATTGAGGAGGGGAGTATATTGAACGTGACCACATCTCTATTATGCAATTTTTAATATAAAAAAATGTTGGAAAACCAATGCGGTTATTTTGTAACCACGCCTCGTACATTGGCAGTCTATCTTTCTCATTACGGGAAATTGGCTGCAGCTACAACTGTGGCCTTCGCTCTGTGAACAGGTTTTTGCGTAATTATTGCTACTCAGTTTCTAAACTGCAGCCGGCACATATTTTACACATTTTCAGCGCTTTGCATTACTTTTGTTAGGTTTTTCCGTCAAGGATACCGGCGATGTTCAATGTACTCATATTGTGTAGACACAGATATTTCGCACAATATTATGTTCCTCACGCAAGTGTCCAGAAGTCACGTGACTACTTGCAGCGTACGTCTCCGGGATGCTTTCGTCATGCACCTGCATAATTTCGTTGCTACAAAATTAGTGAAACTGCGGCAGTGGCAACTGAGTCGAAAGACGTTTCCTCAACGTGGCATAGGCACTTCATACACATCACGTTACATGTTTCCAAATGTAAAAACGTTGCTTACCACCGATTTTCTTCTTCAACGATCTTCCTTCAAATGCGACACATGTGTGCGACAAAAATGTTGCACAGAACACAGCAGGTAGTCAAATCACTCGTAGTGACAAACGTCTACACTGTGCGCGAAGCATACGACAGCCTCAGGAATGAGCGCTTTCTCCTGCTCACAGTTCGAGAAACGATGGTGGACACAAATGTTCTGAAATCACACAGACGCAGGAGAGGCGCAGAAGAGGAATACCTCGTCCAGTGTTCACTCCCAGCAGCCTTCTCATTGATTTGCAGGCGAAAGAAATGCGTAAAAGCTGCAGTTCATGCGACCAGCTACCCTAGTAGACGGTAGCAGACGACGAGATCGAGCTCGCTTACCGCCAGGAGGCGATAGCGTTGCAAGCGTCGCTCTTTCTTTCTTATTTTTACTCGGCCTCTTGCGAAGAGAGGCGCTGCTGTCGTCTCGTTTCGTTTTGATCGCGCTTCTGCGTTTCCGTCTACCGTTTTATGTTTGGTTCTCACTTCTCTCTGCGCGATGCGAGGGTACTTTCGTGTGAGGCTGTTGCTTATTTTCTGTTCTGCGGTATCTTTTATGTGTCTGTTCATATATGTCGCGAGGTTTCACGCTTAGTCGGGCACTGCAGAAAAGGTAGCCTGGCGAACGGCTGCGAAAAAAAAAAGAGCACGTCTTTTCATTGTGGCAAGCGGTAGCTACCACTCAGAAACACGACATCACAATTGACCATCGTGAAATTTAGGGCCATGGTATTATGATAGACAAGGAAAATGTTCCTGGAAATTCCCGAATGCCTAAACAGAAGAGGAGTTGAAAACTTTATCTCTTACTTTTTCTTTCTTTTTGCATGGTGTAACAGTATAAAGCATTAAGACATGAGGTAACGAACATTGAATTGATCCTGAATCGTTGACTGATAAGGATTACCAGATGTACCAACAGTAGCAGTTGTCTCAAACGCAGAGAAATGATAGCATGCCTGTTGCAACACGTGTATCGGATGACGTTCATGGGTATTCCCGTGTAGTGCTTTTCCCTATCTGCATATCCTCGAGGTTCCAAACAAGGTCGTACTCTGCGGTGGTAAACAGCCACATTTCTGTGGAGATCTCCCGACTTGAAATCCAAAAAATCTGCATGACGAAAATGTAGAATTTGACGTCGACTTCGTTTCTGTGGGCTGTTAATAACCGTAAAAATCCCACGACTCGGAATTCCCACTTGCGTCGCCTCCGAATCTATAATTATCAAGGTGGGAACAAGAAAACAACCAGTGTTCATTTCACCAAACTGACGTATTGACACTACAAGTAGATGCCATCTCATCGTAGCGCGGGTAGACCTTGTATTTATCTTTTCCAACTGCGGACACCGTTTATCCTATTCCGCTTTTCTGCAACCGACTCAACGTTGTCAACTTTTCCAACAACTCACCATTAACGCGTTTTACGGAAACAGAAATAAATAAAGAAAAAACTGATGCGTGGATTGAAACGCTTTGATTTGAATGCAAATTGCCATTCAGTGAACGACACGGCTGTTCATGACCTAGAACGGAAGAGAGCGCTCTGATGTAGCGTGTTCGGTGAAGGACGAGCAGCGACCGTCATTTGGCTGGAGCAGCAGCAGCAGCTCCCTAGACCGTGAAGGCGCGCGCGCAGTAAAAGCACAAAGGCGGCGCGCGGGTCGCACGCGAGGCCATTGTTTCCAAGCACGCCCCCGCTCCGTGCATGGTCTTGCTTTTTTTTTTTTTTTTTTTTCTCTTGCTCGGGGTACAAAGAAGGTAGAATGGGACGCTGCTGTTCTGATGGGCAAGAAATCGGGTCGCATATGTACGCGTAGAGATCTCCACTGCGAATCCGAATTGACGTTCATTACCATACCAGCAGACAGGTACCGTCTTCATGAAAAGAAACAGAAGTTTATTTTTTGTGAAGGGTGCGTGACTCTGTGAGCCTCCCTGCGTTAGCGCGTTGTTGTCCATGTTGTTTGTTGGAGAAGATAAGATTATTTTTGAAGATACGTCGTCTCTGGCTACCCTGAAACACTTCGTAAAAAAAAAATAATAATAAGAAAATATTTGCAGACATCTTGACAGTCTTTTCCACAGGGACTTGCAACACTAAATGCGACGTATGGAACTTGCTCGCCTGTGCACAAGACGTTAATTTAGCGGTAACCCAAAAATCAATTACATGTTCGAATTCCTTGCTGTACCAGCGATGCTGGATCACGAGTGGCCTACGCTTCCAGCTACTTGATTAAAGAGCTACCGAGGAAAGCAGAACAAGGAAGTCGAGGTACTGCCCGAGACTACCCATGTCTGCGTGTCTTCAATCTCCAACCTAAGCCACATCCCCCAAGCACCCGAAAGTCCCGTCCTAAAAGGCACCACACCCAGTGCAACCCCTTGCGCGAGCTGTATTCATGAGAGAAACAAAAGTGCAGCACGCGATGCATCTTTGCATAGAAACTAGCGATGAATATCGTGGGAACAGCGTGCTCAACCTGGATCAGCGTTTTCTTTAAAACGTATTCTTCCTTCAAGAGCGGCGCGGTGAGATATCAGAAACACTTAAGCCTCGCCGGTGTCGAAAGTGGGCAGGACCTCGCCATTAAAATGCGCGCGGAAAATGGATGATTTCCTACGAATGCTCTTCCTGAAACAAACCCGGGCATCTGAGCTTGTGGGGGTTTTCGCGCTCCTCGTCTTTCGTTTTCTTCGGCATGATTATCTGCGATTATCATTAGTGCATGTTAATGAGCGTTGTTTCCAGCTCGCGTGGTGTCTTGCGTGTCTTAAAGGTTAGCCCCGGGTAAATCTTCTTGGTAAGTGCGCAAAACGCGGAGATGTACCGGAGTGATAAGTGACGGGTTCGGGGAACGACAAATGTGTCGTGACGGTGGTTTGTGGTACTTCCCCACTGTGTACGCTCGTTGGCTCCTTTCTTTGGCTTGTGATGGAAAGAATTGATAGGGTGGTTCCGCACTTTGCGCAGTCGGACAAATCAGCGAAGTCGTTCCTTGCCACTTCGTTTCTCGTCCTTCCTCAGCGAATGATGTAGAATTGTAAACCTAGCACTGGAAAATGAGCGTCACTTATCGTACGGCTAATCGGTGGCCGAGAGAGAAAGCTGTGCAGTGCAACATCCTCTAACGTATCTGTAATTACGGCGTCCATTTGGATGCCGTAACTCGAGTCTTTAGATCGTCATCGATAGGAGAAATGACGTGAATGCTAGACATGTCGAGTAAATGGGTTGTATTTACAGTATTTGTCTCACAAAAACTCTGCTGATGCACGCAACGTCCAACATTTCACGTACCTTTGTCAGCAATGCGCGTATATATATACTGTATATAGTATAATATATATATATCTTTTTTATTTACGTAGAAAAAGGAAAACGATACAAACTTTTCAACAATGCTTATGAATACTCCAGTCACCGTCTTCAAATCGTTGTTTTGACCAACCAGCAATACCAATAGCCAATGATTACTCATGGTAAATCACTTAACGAAAGATGTAAGTGCAGGAAGAAATGTTTGAATTTGCTTGCTAGATGGAAGTCCCAAGAACAGCTGGTTCAACATTGATGTCAAACGTTGCTGCTGTCGCTTTTGCTCGCGTAAAAAATAATACGGAGAATGTCAAACGTCTTCGTGCTGGTACCACAGAATTTGGGCACGGAATCACCGGACCAGAGACGATAGGTGCAGCATGTCTTCTGTACAGAGAGTGAATACCCCTCATACCCCACCTAAAGTCTAGTATGGAACATTTCTGGATCTACCACTGTCTGAAGCTTTGGATATCTGTGAGAAGTTGATTGAGCTGTCGCCGTGTTGTTTCCTTGCTGCGTGACTAACCTCAGGCTTATTTGTTCATGTGGAGCTTGTCCACCAGCTTGCCTGCGGTTACGCTATCTTATCAGCCCAAACCTTCTTGGTGACGTTTTGCAGGCAGTTTACGTGCGCTATTGAACGCATTTCACAAATGATGAAATCATGTCCAGTATCACTCTCTCCCTCTCCTCCTCCGCTTACATCAATGGCTGTGCCACTAGGGAAATGTCCTGCTCTCTTAGAACCCTGCATCTCAGTTCTTGAACTCAGTATGCAGTTCATGGTCAGTACGTCCAGCATATCGCCCCTTACGGCCAGCACTTCCCTACCCCTGGAAAAGTCCAGGGGGCGCCTTTGTGAGCCAGTGCTGGGCCTAAACTCACAATTAACCCGAAATAGACTCACCATTTCGTACTACTTGGCCGCGCCACCTCTTGTTTCAGTCGAATCACGGCAGAAATCTTTGCTTGATATGCCCGTTTCTTTTTAACGGTGTCCGAGAGCAAAACCGTTTGCAGGTGGTCCGATTTTCCTCCCTTCCCCATTTGTTTCCATTTTAAGGCACCCCTTCCCCACACACACAGCTAGCTTTATTTCCCGACCTACATGTCTAGAAGTGCGCCGAAGACTACAGAGTAAACATCAGAGCGTTCCATTATCCCAGTCCTATTGACTTTTTTAAAAATCTCTCGAAGATAACACTTCTGCCACGCGTGTCCTGCTTCTTCACGTTTTTCTGTTTCTAATGTTTAAAGCCCTAGAGAGTCACGACAGGCTTACCGGAGAATGAGGGAACAGCGAAAAAGAAAAAAAAATCCCTTAAAAAGCAGTGTTTTGTGTACGTAATGTGCGAGTATGTTGTCACCTTAGAGTGGTCGTACACAGGTGCAAGACCAAGTATCGGCCCGTGATGGGACGACCTGGTCTCGATCTGTTTGCCTCCTGTTAGCGCGTCCTGAACTTGGTTAGCGACAGCCCCCGTAACTGCAATAATTCAGATTCATTAAATGAGTAAGAGGAAGTGGCACAGCAGGGTCTAACCCTAGCGATTGGGGATTAAGATGCTGATCCATTGTTTACCCTAAATGCCAATCAAATCATCATTTTTTTATTTTTTTGTCCTGTTCCTATCATGCAGGTTTATACTACTGTATAAATGTATCATCAGCGACGTAATCTAGTTGCTGTGCTCACGGCATCATAGAACATAACCGAAAACATAACCTAACGAGTTCATTCACCCACCATCTACGCACTCGAGCCACTTCTTCTCTACGAGAAGAGGAGTTCTTTACAAACAAAATTTCTAGAAATACTTGCGTGCTAAGCTACAGTCACGGAAGATCCTTTTGGTCATCGACATTCTTATCGTCAACCTTTTTCTTTTCTTTTTTTTTTCTCCCTGGAGTCCATGAAGGCAGAAAACGACAAACCGATCATTTAACTATGGGCCAGAAGAAGAGGGGGGGGTTATCCGTCGAGTTGCGTGCATTGTGCAACAACTCCTAAGGCTTCACGTCTCGCGCTTTTCATGGTATTGGTCGTACTTTGATGTGACGACAAGTACGATCGGTTGCGTGTTGAAGGGAATCAATTTGGGTAGCCTGCAGTCGTCGTCGCAACAGCGTGGGGTTAATGACGGATCATAAAAGTGGTAAAGTATGGCGCTTTGGGACCAGGAAGGTGATGCCCTCCGGTCTACGCAGCAAAAACTTACGGCAGTCGCCTTGCTCACTGTTGACAAATACCTTTGTGGTGAAAAGCGTTACGTCCTCAACTCCCGTATGCGTTATCAGTGGCAACGGATGAACGGGAAAGCTGTTGAGCAATTTTCCTTCCTGTTATAGTTCGTCTGTGTGTTGTCTTAGTTGTTATATGCGAACGGCCCATCTCAACGCAGTTGTGTTCGTAGGAACTTCTTGAAGAGTTTGTGTGAAGGCGAAGAACAAAATTAGTCCTGACTACCTGGACTTGCTACTGAACTAACGACGTGATATAGTACTACCGTACGGCATTTTGCCACGGTAATGATTGCAGCGTTAACATCCCGTTCCGTACAAAACATCGCAAAAAACAACAACAACAAGAAAAAAACGAAAAGTTATGCGACTACTGTGTCTACCCTCGTGCACAGTGGCCCTGTGTCCGCCTCTCCTCTCTTTGCACGCCTCTTGGCTCTCTCTCTCTCTTCCTTTTAGCACCCTTCGTTTAGTGTCACCTCGGCAGATGGCGATAGTTTCCCAGCGCCGTTGGTTGCCGTCACTGGTAGCGGTGCATGTTGCGCCATCTCTGTACGTTTCAACGAAACTGGAGCCTTGCGCCGTGATTGCCATTGGCGCCAACATTGAATCCGCATATTGTCACGTGGCTCACGCTTGGTGCTTTTGAGTGCCTGTGGGCAAAGTACCGTTAGCAACCGCGGCGGTAGTTGAGCAGACTTGGCTATTAGAGAGTGTTTGATTGTTCGTACTAGGAGGACGAAAAAGGGACAACCACACACAAAGTCTCAACAGTTACCGATTTCGAGAAGGAACAGCACGTACCTCGATTTATCCCTCCCATTTCTCTTCTGGCGGTGTTTATGCGAAAGAAATGCTAATAACACCTATAAAAAATTACTTTTTCGAAATAGTTGAACTATAACTGCAATTACTCTGGGTGAGTAATTGAATTACATTAGAATTACAATGACTAGAATAATTTTAAACGAATTAATGTCAAATGCCACGTAGGACGGACAATGAACACATGTTCAGCTGTAACATGACTGACTAGGAGCGAAGGAAAATGTGACACATCACAGTGTCAAAAGACGAAATATGTTTTGAAAAAGATTTTGGGTTTTTGTGAAAATAACTAATGTTAAATTCAGCTGTCGAAAAGTTTCTGCTACAAATTATAGCGACCTTTGGCCTTTAGAAGCAGAATGTTTTCAAAGTTTTGATCACTTAGGCGGCCTCGTCTCTTGGTGAGGATTATCCCTCCAAGAGAGAGAAGACGGCCCGCTGGGCCGATGCTCGGCTCTGAAGGATTCAAGAGATCCGCCAGCTGCCAGTTGACACATGGCGCTCGAATTCTTCTTCCCACGACGTATACGAGAAAAGTAATCACAGAAGTAAGTCCAACTACTTACGAAAGTAGTTAGCTTACTGTTGCAATTACATGGAAGTCCTTTCAATTCCAAAAATAACTAATTACACAAAACTTAAGTAATTACAGTAATTGAATTATTTGCGACTAATTATTTTAATGGTCTGGTGCCAATCAAATGACACATGGTCATTGTTATCACATACAACGAAGCCTACGATGTCTGCTTTCCGTATCTTCTGCCGACGACCTTTGACAGCGTGGTCGGAAGAACGTCAGCAGTGCAGATGCATGGTTGCCATTTTGGTGAAATTCATAATTAGCAGTGCCCCACGATAGCAACAAATAATAATAATAACTTTAAAAAAACGTTATACGGGGCGTACCTTTGTGACTCATATGGTTGTAAATTCTAAGGATTTCCGCTCTCCAAACGCATTCAACTTTAACTGTAGCCTAGGTTTTAGACAAATCGAAAAGAAACATCTGGCGTGCGTCCGACTAGCACGTGACATTAAAATTGACCGACCTCCATCTGGTTTTAATTTCCGAGCGATCGGCCTCGCGAGGTGTGGCGGCACGTTGCTAGGAGAGATTGCTGCGTCCTTGGCCAACTTCGCAAGGAAATGTACCGAACCAGTCCTTACATCGTTTGGGGAGAGCTGAGGGAAAGCCTTATACAGCACAGCTGGCAGTTGGATTCGAGCCCTAGACTTACCAGTCTAAACATGACA
The DNA here is from genome assembly GCA_029532675.1 of Ornithodoros moubata. Taxonomy (NCBI): domain Eukaryota; kingdom Metazoa; phylum Arthropoda; class Arachnida; order Ixodida; family Argasidae; genus Ornithodoros; species Ornithodoros moubata. The sequence continues at coordinate 10,094 of JARGYV010082027.1, forward strand.
GCAACTGTGTGCCTGTAAAGCGTGCTTTTTCTGCAGTACATGCGTGCATGAAGAAAAGCGACCTTCAAAATGCAAACATGGAAAACACACTTCATTTAATTTTTTTTTTTTTTTCTTGCCCTGTTCACTTATATATTAGAAGACACCGTGGTAGATTTTACAAATGATAAACGTAGGATAAACGATACAGACAGTTATGTGTGCGCTAATTATCTCAAAGATGTCGCACAGACGGTTGTTCCGACCTCTGTCATCGTCTCTGACTGAACGCAATGTACAGTATGAGGGCGCATAGTCTGGCCTCGCTTATGGCACATATAATGAGCTAGTAGCGCCTGCGCACGATTGAATTTTTCCCCACACCATTTCTGACGACTGGCTCTTGTGCCATCTCACAATCGGATTTAGAAGCTTGCCGCTGACTGACGCGATAGGGGCTCCAATTTCAGTAGCCGCGGCGGGGAAACATTTTCGGGGAAGCTTTTCTGCGCAAAATGTGATGAATGCTGCCCTCCCTCTCACTCTATTGGGCCGCCAATATCTACGGGCATACTTCCGTCTGGACGGGGACACTCACAGTGAGGGAACAATGCAGTTCCTGTTCCTGGTGCGCGTGTTTCTTTCCACCCCCATGTGCCACCCAATTTTGCGAGGGTACGCGACCAGCAGCAGTTACGGGGGATCGTCGTCGCGCGGTTCCGCGTGTTGTGTGTATGTGATTCAATAACGAGCTGGCTTTGATCACCAAGCGTTTCTTATATAATACTCTAATCTGGGCTCTTCTGAGGCACTACGATTTCCGACTCTTTGAACGATGTTCAAAGGTTGTTGAAGTTCATGCGTACCGTTGTACCGATGTACGATGCTGCACGCTGATTGTCGTATGCGTAGGTACCTTAGGTAGAGAGACGCGCCTGACGTGTATCGGTTTCGCGTTCGCCTTGTGACACTCAATACAACTGAAGATAAGATATCACTTTGGGTAAGCGCCCACATAAAAACTTGTATCATCCTCGTTCCACTTTCACACACACACATAAAAACAAAATAAAAAACTTAGTCGAGCGCAATAATATCAAGACAACACTTGCCACAGCAACACAAGACCGACGACGCAATAAACCAACGCGACAAGAACCACGCAGAAACCCTGGCCAAGTTTCCTGCTTTTTGATGTTTTGCCTCTTTTTCGAGGAAGCTCGCCGCGTTTGAGACGAAGCTAACGATAAAATAAAAACGGCGCAGATCCTCTATCCCCCTCTCTCGTCCTTCATAACAGACAAACAAAAACTATCAACGAGCCGCGAGGTCGAGAAGGGCCACGCCGAGAACGAAAAAAAAATAAAATAAAATAGTCAAATAAAAGCATAAAAATACGAACACGAAAACCCGGTAATGGAATACAGGATAAGCGGACGAGCGTCGGGAAGCAGGCATCGCACGCGCATTTGCTTTGCTTTTTATAGATCGCGCGCGCGCT
>JARGYV010082036.1:0-14702 GCA_029532675.1 Ornithodoros moubata
TGAACAGCACCTCTCCCACTCATCTAGGAGCTGATGTAGTAGCAACGCAATTAACGAGATGACCGCGTGTTTTGCTGCAAGAGACACGCATTCCATCAGCGACATTCGAGGTGTATACACCGTCACAAAAGCAGCATGCAGAGCAGGAGGACTTCCATCGCCATATGCTACAACCAACGCTCTTTCTACGATGGCTTCCTTCTCATCAACCGCCTTCATCGAATATTCGGCTACTCATTTATCTTGCGTGGAACTCCGCAAAGCGGTGATGAACTTCAATGCAAGTTTATCAGCTACTATTTTGTGTATGCGTTGGGCTCTTGGACTGTGTACGTTGGATTGAACACATTTGATGTGCTGAACACCCTTGTGTTCCACTCGAGATCCAAAATGCTGCGCACAGCAGTTTTTGTACTGTATGCGATACGCTGCATCTTCATCCAAGCATCGAACGTCGCAACGCTGCTGCTCCACTCCCGTGATCTTGCGGAAGTCGCCAAGAGTCTGGGGGACATTGACAAAATGCTGCTGTGGCCGACCACACTGACCAACCCTGCACGACGCATACTTCGGATTAACATCTTCGTGTCCGTCCTACTGGTCATAACTTTGTATCCTTGCCTGTTGACTATTGGAGATGTGTATTCTTTCAACTCCCTTAGGAATATTGTGTACATTGCTTGCTCCCCAATGCTCACCGAGGCTGCATGTATGGTCACCAACACCTGGGTCATGTATTTTAGCGAAACATTTGCCGATTTCATTCGAGCTGTCAACCTCGAGCTGGATGTTCTCTGTGACGAAAGCGAAGCGGATTTATTAACGCTGTCGAAGCTGCACGAGTTGTTTTACAAATTAGGCGATGCCTTTAGAAACTGTGAGAGAATACTCGCCACCGGTATACTCGTGGGATTTCCTGTCAACCTCGTTAACGCCGCACCCTGGTGCTACTGGATACTCAAGCGTGAAGGGACGACCCACGAGGTGGTGGCTGCGTCCATTGGCTTTGTCGGCATCTGTAGTGAAGTATTTGCCACGGCTTACTACGCAAACGCCGCCAACATTCAGGTGAGATATGTTATGCTTACTAGTAACCAGAAGACGAAAGTGACAACTTCACTCTTGTCGCTGGTTCACGAAGTGCAAATACGTGTTAAACTCGGGTCCTATTTATCAGGGCTATGTTTGATGTAGCTTATGTTCAGCTGAATTGCCATCATTCATGTATTCATTATAGAGAAACATATAAAAGTTTAGAAATATTAGGTGCGGTACATAACATGTGTGTACTACGGCCGTTGGGAGCGGCTGAAACGGAGCAGAATCAACGACCCTGTTGCCTGTGTTGCGTCTGTGATGCTTTCTGTACGATTCTAAATATTACCATGGAGCGCTAGAGTAAAAAGAGCAGAAACTGAAAAAAAAAAAGAAAAACGGAACACGACGACACTTAAAAATAAAGTCATAAACATGTAATGTTTGCAACTGTACGTGAGACTGAAAGAGCGTTTACGGTCGTCTCAAACGTTTTGCAAATCATGCCGAAATTTACGGACCTTAACAAGCTCGAAGCTCAGTTCTGGAGCACCTTGTTGGACGTGGAAGCGGGTTTCAGTGGATTAAAACAACGAGCTGTGCATTCTGCACCCAAAGATTTTAAGCACGCTAAATAAAAACAGTTCGAACCCATGTATTCTGACTTTCGAAGAACCGCACTCGACTGTCGCCTCTTTAAACGAACCTTGCTAATGACACGCGGTGGCCAGCTCGTTATCTAAACAGGAGTCACGTACCTGGCTCATTATTAAATGCACGCAACTCTACCAACGCCCTCACAGCAATGGACCAATGATATGTGACACGCCCTTACAGCATCATACAAGGCGATAACACCGGCAGAGGTACGAAAACGGTGGTGCACGCTATGGTCATTTCAGCGTTAACGAAACCGGCAGTCACCGGACCTAACTTCACGACTGGTTTCCGGATCCTGAGCACTTTTCACCGTTGCCTGGGATACTCCTTCTTTTCTTCGGCTAAACATAACGGGGAAGAAGAAGTCATCTGCAAGACCAATGGACCGTACCTCATTTACGCCCTCTGCTCTTGGACATTGTACTTATTCGTCTTGGGTTACGATATGTATAGTGTAGTGACGACGAAGCACGAGGTAGGAGAGGATCATGAGAGATTTATCAGAGACATCGACCGGGTCATTCTTTGTTTCTATTTCATCCGCTGCATCGGAATTCATCTGAGCACCGTGTACACAATGACTGTGTCTTCGGGGTCGCTCCTATCTCTAGTGCGTCGTTGCCAAGCTCTGGAGCAGCGTCTGAATTCGGAAGCAAAGTTGCAGTATTCCGCGACGAATATGGTCTTACTAAATGAGGTGATAACAACAGCGTTCATCATTTCTGTTGCTGGTGAAATCGCTGGACTGGAGGGACCCTACGAGTCAGTGTACGCGAAAATTGCTTACGGCGCCTTTACCTTCATATTTGTGGAAACCACGTGTATGGCGGCATTCCTCTGGGTCATGTACTTTAGCAAAACACTGGAAGCGTTTCTGTTGGCCGTGAACGAACATATCAGTTCCTTGTCGGTTCCTCTGCGGCGAGAAGACGTTGACGATCTTCACAAGGAGTTGTGTGAACTATACAAAATATTTCAGCAATGCAACGACATTTTCAATGTGAACCTCTTAATAGGAGTGCCGTTGAACATACTTAATGCTTCACCATGGGGATATTGTCTTCTGGTGAAAGTTGATGCTCACGACATATTCGGTGATGTTATTGGACTTGGTGCGATGTGCGCAGAGCTTTTGATGCTTGGGGTATACTCCAACGCAGCAAAAACGGAGGTAAGCCACGTCATATTCGCCTCCAATATTGACGGACCGCAAGCGTTGCTGCGAGTGAAGTAGTAGCGAGTGAAGGTATGAGCAGAACGTTCCATGATTTGTTTTGTGTGAGCAGTGCAATCAGCATTGGTGGGGGATGGGATGAATGGATAGAATGGATGGATGTGGGACGAGTGGGTGAAATGCCCGCTCTGTAGCAGTTGCCATGTACGTGCCAAAGACTGGGAGATCGTAGGACCGAATCCTACGCTTGGCTGCGATGCGAAGGGTTTCTTTCTTTGCGATTTAAAGGTCCTGATTAATTATTTGATAAGTTACAAATGAGTTAAAATGATATGAAAATCATAACTGAGACAGTGCATTGTGCCGTCAGGGCGACAAGTGTACCAAAGTAGTGAGGCCTTCCTGCCTGGGAGGGTGCGGCAGGCAAGGAGGAGCCGCGAGGCGCGCTAACTGCATAAGGCGTCCCTCGCGAAGACGGCCCAGGAAACACATGCCCACCTCAGTCCGTAATGGCGTTGCCCGCGCTGAAACAGGCTCATCGCGTATGAAAAAGAAGGGAGGCTTCCAGATGAAGCGTTTCTCTATTACACAAACAACGATCTCAGTGCATGAGTAAATTTTCTGTGCCTCCTCCAAAGTTCGCCGAATTTTGTAGACGATTTTCATGGCTACAGCGCGAGCGAAAACCTGACCTTTCCAAAGGAGGACGAGATTCATAATGCGCTTGCACTCAAGCCCCTGTCTTAACTCGTAGTGGTAAAAGTTGTAAAGTGAATACGAAAACCCTGGAGCCGTATGGCTAAGAGGGTTCTTGCAAGTGCAGGTATGCCCTGGTACGTAAGGGAAAGAAAAATGAGAAAGCAAAGAGCATATGTGTCACTTCTGTAGAACAGAAAGAATGAAGAAATGAAGGTTAACAAGTCCATTGTTTTCGCTGCCCACAACGCCCCCTATCGAAACTTTCCTTTGCATTCGCACGTAATGATGTAACAAAAATCAGAGTAAACACGCAACTACAACCCTTCAAGACTGTCAATCCTCCGGAATGGAATCCCTGTCTCCCTCTGCCGGCGACAAGTGAATATTCCCGCTTTCGCGCGTAGATTTGAAGTTGCTCAGTTGCCCCACATTACAGAAATCGATCGTTTGTCGGGTGAACAGGTTGTCCCACATAGCGCTTCATGCCGCGTAACTCCTAACGATGAATTTGAAAACTCGTCCACGCCTCATATATACATCATCACTGATTTAATATTCCGGTCTTTTCGCCGTCACGAACGTATACCATTTGTTGTGTGGCACGAAAGACGGCAGGTAGTAAGTGTAACATTGGACACAAATAGTTTTCCTTGTGACAACAACCGGAACTAATTTACAAGTCTAGCACGCGCTTATCTCGTCAGGTTCGTGTTATGAATCGATACAGAGTACTTCGGAAGAAGGTGAACGCCCGTGCAGATCAAAATGATCGTTCCTCACAGAAAAACACGAGAGCCTATACAATGACGGGTGGGAGAATCGCACCATTGCCGGCTATGGTCCGTCCTTCCGCGTTGAAATCGGGCTTCCATGTCCTCAACACTTTTCACAGATCTTTGGGATACTCATTCTTCCGCTACTCATCAGTAAACCACCGGCAAGACATCACTTGCTCGACGAGAGGACCCTATGTCATTTACGCTGTCTTGTCATGGGTATTTTACCTCGTCGTCATGGTCGAAGATGGGTACTACTGCGCAACATACGGCACCGTGGAAAACGGTAACGCTTCTAGGTTTATGGACAAATTCATTTTGGAGTTCTACGTTGTGCGCTGCCTTGGGATACAACTCCTCAACGTCGCGACGATACTTACGAAGTCACATAGGATATTGAAGGTCACTCGCGATCTGAGTGACACGGAGTACCTCCTTGGCAACACTAAGGGTAGCACTCTAGCCTTGCAGATTCTTCTGTTGAACATCGTGGTCTCAACAACATCCGTGGCGTCAATATCGGGCGAAATTGAAGGCTATGATGCCTACATGGCCCCGATTCACATGAAGGTTCTGTACGCAGTCTTCAGCCTCATCTTTGCGGAAACGGTTTGCATGATATCTATCAACTGGGTTATATATTTCTCTGGAATACTCGCGGATCTACTGAAATCGCTAAATGAAGGTATTGACGCAATATACTTACGGGGGCACCACAGTAATGAAATTATCATGGTTCTTCATCGCCATTACTGTGGCCTCTGGAACTGCTTCAGTGAACTCAACGACATCATGAAGTTGCCTTTGGTAGTGGTTATTCTGCTGAATGTCCTTAATGCTGCTCCCTGGGGTTATTACTTGCTTAACACGCAAGGGGAGGGACACGACTGGTTCTACTTGGACCTGCTGGGCTTGGTAAGCATGAGCATGGAACTTCTGGGGCTGGTTGTGTGGGCTACAGCGCCTCAAAGGGAGGTGAGTGAAACAATAGTGTACACACCGTTGCATTTCTGTATGCACAGAGTGGATTACCGATAGCACGTCTTCACTTCTGTGGTTGATCTGCGCCGTGAATGGAGGTTAACATGTGTGGCGGTCGGTCGGGGACATGGAAAGAGTGTGCAAGGTCCACCCATGTGCATCTGCGACTGGTTCGTGATGTCTTGATACCACTATTCTTGAGTCAGTGTCCTCATTATTTGGGAGCGAAATGACCTCATACTCCCCTTCGACATGATGGACAACGTTGGAGCATCTGACGGGCCGTAGCAGCAGCTTTATCGGCCTCTTTACTCCCACGTATGCCGTAGCCACCTGGGGCCCACTGCAGGAGGACACGATGGCCTTTGCCACTAAGCCACTGAAGTTGAAGGATGGCAGAAACAATTAGGGCTAGGAAGCCTCTAATATACCAATGTCTTCATAACATTTTAGGGCAGCCTCTCTATTCGTGTATGCCACCCAGAATCATGAAAACGCAGGCCTGACCCTTTCAAACGTAACTTGTGGTTCTCTTGCCATTCGTCCTTTACTCCTTTTTAAGTTATTTCAACGTGAATCCACTTACTCAGTTTCTTCCTTGAATCAATACACCTTCGAGGAAAACGCCCTATTTACATTTGTGGATCAAAGTGTCATCGTCATGGTGTCGTAATTAACATCGATTCTTCCCACCATTCAATACAACGTCCAACTGAATGCAGTTCTTTCAAAGCTCCAGTGTAGCGTTCACCGCATCTTCCAACGTATTCCTAGCAACCCACGGTGAACCTTCAGTTTCCTGCTGTTGATCGAAACATCGCACTGGACGCTTATTGCAGTCCTATCATGGAACCAAGAAATGGAAGACCCAGCCGCTTCTTGTCTGCGTTTCATACAATGTGTCTTTTCCACCGAATGATCGGTTATTCATTCATACGCGTAGCGAACAAGCCAGACTGTCAGCATGCTTCGGCAGCTTTCACCTGTTGGTACACGTGTTACTCTACTGTGTTGTGGGTTCTTTACGCATCCGTCACATGTACTCACATGTACACTACAGCTCTCAACTTGCAGCACAAAGGACTTCTTGAAACAGGAACTTGGTATTTGTACAGCTTACGATCCATCGGTCTTCAACTATCCAGCATCTATCTAGTACTGTCGGCTTCGCGAAGACTTGCGCGTTTAGCCGATATTTTAAGGGGAATTGAAAAGTCTATCGGGCGAGACATGTCCTTCAAAAGCATTTCTCTAGTCATCCTTTTACAGAATGCCGCTCTCGCAACTGCCACCTTCGCTTCACTGGTGCCAGGCATCTATCATGCCTTTCTGTCTTCAACCACACCATTGCAGGAACTGCTCTACGCCATCGTCGCTTTCGTGTTTCTCGAGCCAGTGAGCATGGTTGCCGCCAGCTGGACTCTGTTCTTCAGCCGTGTGTTTGTCGTCATTCTGCAAAGTCTGAGCATGGCCCTGACGCATATTAGCAGTCGCGACCTGCACCATTCCGGCGGCAAGTCCTTGACAGACCTACACAGACTGTTCTGCGTAGTAGGTGTGGCCTTCGAAGAGGCTCGTCAGATACTGAGCCTGTCAATCACAGTCTTTTTCCTTCTGAACATAACGAGCGCATCTCCCTGGGGCTACGAGCTCGTCAGGGGATGTAACAGGGGTGAATTTTGTCTGCGCTGTTTCGCCATTTTCGCCTGCACCTGCGTCGACATGTTTCTTCTGGGAGTGTATGGAGGGCTGCCACAGCAGGAGGTGAGCGTGTACATCTCCTAAGTCGTAGTCATCGCGGAAAAACTGATGGTCTCTGCGTTCATGCAAGTAACGGGATCTCGATTTTGCTGGCTGGGGCTGCTGTTGTCTCAACCCAGTACGTGACGAATGCCGCGAGGCACATCCCCGTATCCACGTAACAACGACGGTAAACACTGTAGAATCTTAATCTGATGCAAGTGGGCAGATGTACAACTCTCTGTGGTCATGACAGAGCTGTATAATAATCACAAAGCTATGGACATCGCATTTTCTCAGCAAATCATAGAACGTGAATATATCACTGCATCGCGGTTGGTTCATGACATGAGATGTGGTTTTCCCTTTTTAGAGTGAAGAATTAGAACAGACAAACCACGAGCAAGGGATTTCCTGACTGCCTAAGTTCGTGATGCGCTGCATAGGAAACGGTCTTATGGGGATATTTTACAATATTCGATCACTCCATAGAGCTGTCTGTAACGTATAGCGTTTGTCTCTGGTGTGAAGTGCACGGTTTTAACTTCTTACCTGTGTGATTAAGTGTACGAATGACGCAGGTATATAATTAGTAGCTTTATACTATGGAATACCCAAGGATCTTGTGTTCTTCTGCTCTGCACTATAATCATAGACCTTGTTTATTTGTAATGTTTTCTTATGTTTTGAGTAGCAGAACACGTTGTCATCATGTCCCTTTTATTCTATAAACAAACAGACGAATGTAACCGTTGCAGGCGAAAAAGACGTGGCAGGCATTGACGAAGCTCCTTGTCTCGCATGACCACCCTCCAGAAGTAAGACAGCAGGTAAGACTGTTTCACGATAATTTTCATCGTACGTTTCCCCTGAACAAACATCCGTGGTTTCTTTTCTACTCCTTTAGATTGAGCAGTTTCGTCACACTTGTCAGAACCAAGACTTCTCCTTTTCCGGCTGCGGCTTCTTCACTGTCGGGCCCCCTCTCATTGTCTCGGTATGTTAGCCTGTCTACGAGCCACAGTAGGCATGCCTCATTTGCCCTCAGTGTTGAGCCTTCGTCAGCAGTTGCGAGGTAGCAGACGACAGCTAGACTCAATTCCTTTCTTATGACGGCTATTTAGCTCAGTGCTTTTACAAATATTGATACATTTTCACCGGTATTTACGGCCGAAACGAATCTGGACATATAATTTCCACAATGTGAGGAGACGAAGAGGACCACACGACCTTATAGCGCCAACGACGCTAAGAAGGTACCGGTATAAACCTAAATCCTGGACTTCCTGTTTTTTCTTTTTTATTTATTTACATTATTAGACCACTAGACTTTCACTACATTGTACAATGCTGCACGGGTCCCGCCCTTCATTCATCCTGAGTCATTATCAAATCTTGCTTCGCACTTCCGTACCCACTCATGGAAAGCTGAGGCCGCATTGTGCAAATAGCTGCCAGGTCGCAAAAAGTCATTCTGGCATTGATAAGGAAGTGACGGAAAGTGATGTCTCGAACTCAATTGCACCGGAAGTACACTTCTTGTTTTCTCCGCAACTTTGAGTGCCCACAGGCCATCACTGTTACTATTTCCGACTTTGCAACACTAACTACTCTCTACTTGTTCTTCCTCCAACATTCGATATTTGCGTGAAAGCAATCAGATGTTGCGATTATTTTATTGTCCCTGTAACGAAGTATAGCTGTTCTTGGCAGTTGGTTAAGAATTTCATTATTTGTTCGTTCCTTCCTTTGCTTTCTTTGTAACGCACGTGATTGAAAACGGCCTCAATAGAAAAGTCCATCCCCTGATACAATCGTGGCAGTGAGAGAGGATAGCTGATAAGAATATTTCACCCACATCCTCACCAACGATATGCGTTTCTGTGTCGTTTCTGACCTATAAGCGTCACCCTTCGTGAAGTAGTTGTAGGGAGCAAAAAGCAGGCAACGCATGAGACGCGACGAACTGTATTATGTCATAGAATTGAATGAACGGGGGTACTAGAGAAGACGCCCTACTCCTTACATGACGGTGTCCACCATCATAACATCTTACGAATGGAGATGCTCATTAGCGGCTAACGCAACTTTCTGAACCTTCATCATCGCGCGCACGTGCGTAGAAAATCAGGAGCATAAAAAAAAAAACTAAAAATGCAATCTATATATTATTTCCCTCTTTCAGATTGCAAGCGCAATCATCACTTACACGGTCATCCTGTACCAGTCAGACAGCAGCACTGCTTCTACAGGCTTGGTCAGCACGTTTAATGCAACAATGTAACCTTATTGATCTTCAACAATGCAACCGGCATGTATAAAAGAGAATTCCACGTCACTGCAACTGAAGCCACCTCTGATCAAATTCGTTAATCGACATATCATTGTGAATCTTTTCACTTGAGTCAATAATAAGTGGTCGCACTTAGGGCTAGCTGTGGTTGTGTTACCCAATCTTGTGGTCGATTATTATTCATAACCCCATCACAATGCACCGAGGCTGTCCAACCTTTGTGAACTGTGTTACGCACGCAATTTCCTAAGTATGCGCAACAGTCAACGCTGAAAATCGATCTATCAACTTTAATGTGAAAAGGCTTATATGAATCTGGGAAAGTGCGTTAGCATATGCTGTACAACGTAACGGTAGACTTAAGTTACAGATTGCGTCGTTTTACACTTTTCGTTACGTTATTTTTATATTTCGACGATTACAAAAATGGTTAAGAGTAAATTGCAAGGTGCCTTTTATATAAAACTTTCGCACTTAAAGTTGCGAGAGCTTGCACTCAACTGCTTTCATCCCTAACGTGCGTAGACTGCTTGGAACAGTGCGGCTGAGGAGACTACTTAATTTTTTGATTGAAATCAACGAAATTGCGCCACACCCAGCAAACGAGGGCCCAAATACCGCATGCTGATGGGCCGACATAAGGAAACCAAATGAAAAAGTGCACCGGAAAGAATTCTTGTCTCGTCAATGCGCTATGTGATCAACCTGGATGGAGGAAGCTAAGATGCCTGTCTAGATAAAACAAATTCCTTGCCATGAAGAGTCACTCGCCTGACAAATCACCTGCTTCGGTCTATATTTATATATAGTTTGTTTCATTCTCTCATTATTCTGATCTCACCGTGAAGCGTTGCTGATTTACCCGCATTTAATCACATAGCTAAACCAAATCATACACATAAACGCAAATACCACGAGATAAGGTTAGCGAAAGCAACAAGAGAGCCAACGCGGATGTGATGAAGTCTGAGTCCGTCCGTATAGCGAGGTAGAGAGACGGTAGCTTCGTGTACGGAGAGAACAGCGTCTAAAGGGACTCTGTGCTAAGCGTTCAAGTCCACATACATAGGTAAAATGATTCAGTCAAGTAAGGCTGAAGGGTAGGAACATTCCCCTTTACTGCGCTGGGATGCGGTAGGTAGGTTTTGGACATACAAGATTGCCACCTGTAGTGGCAGAATCTATTTAGAACTGAAAGAGCAAGATAGGTCAAAGTACGTGCCCCTGGGCCAGTGGGCTTCTACTGAATAGCCCGGCAATAGGCAAAATTTCTCTGCTGTGTGGCTACACACCGGTAATCACACTTTCTACTAAGAAACTCCTAAATGGAAAAGTCGCTGAAGAATTTTCGTTAAATAGTCATTAAACGGTTACGCATTGTGTCCACTAGAACGTATTCTTCAGGGCTATACATCCTACAGGTGTAGACGGCATGTTAGTAGCTCCGATAATATATTATATATATCCGATATGAAATAACAATGAAAGAAAAACACCCTACGTAAAGACATAAAAAACAACATTATTTAGAATAACTTGACATTCGTGAAAATGAATCAGCAAACCTACCCAACCCGCGGCGAAATATATTAACATCCCCGTTCAGATCGGCGACCAACAGCCGGCGTCTACTTTACGTCCAGAGGAGGGCAAAGCAGAAATTTGTGCCCTGTGTTCTGTTTGTTGCATATCATCTGAAGTCAGTTCGTTGTAGCGCGTTCTTGGGTCAGGATTCCTGAGCCCGATACGGTTACACTATGCTTGACTTTTGCAACTCAAGGTGTTTAGCAACATAAATTAGCAACAGAAATGGGAAACTGTATTTCGCGAGCACCGGGACTTTAGCCGAGCGGTGACATAAGGTTGTTTCGCAGAGCCGTCGGGATCCGAGTCCTTTAATGAACTGTAATGTCCAGGGGCTATGGTACCCTATCTCGTATATCCGGGATATTACGCAAGCAATCTGATTTTTCCACTTACAGTGCGCAGGTGAGCTTATCCACCAATGATTTCGTCAAGGAAGCTGGCATCAAAATGTTATCTTCCTCAAAATAAACCAATTTAAACCCTCCAAAACGCACGTACCGCAAATGCCACACGAAGCAGGACGCTTCCTCAAACAAAAAAGCAGAAGAAAAGAAAAAACTTCTATTCCGTTATCTACCTTCAGCCCGTAACCATTATAAAGCAACTTTCTCTCACAAGCCGTTCCACCCCGAATAACTCAATCCAAACAAAGGCACATTTCTACAGCTTGCAACGGAACGAACGGATTGCTAAAACTCGCCACGGAACCGGACGTCATTTTCCACCAGCCGCTACCAGCAACACCGGAATAACACATGCAGTGGACCACGACAATCATTCGCGTCAACGCAATTTTCTTTCGCGTCCTATTTTGCAGAGAAAAACAGCAAATCTACGAAAACATGAAACAGACCAAAGCGCACCGGCTGAATGCTTAAAGGGGGCTAATCACTTCGATGCACTTCCTCTGCTGCGTAATTAATGGGGCAACGGCCAACTGTTACTACAACGTTGTGTTTATGTTGTTACGGACACCGCCCTCTGCTTGCTTGAGGAACAACGCGTCCTCCTATAACAAGGAACACCCGTCCGGCAGCATTTCTTCTCTGCCTTTCCTCTCTCTCTCTCCATTTATAGCAGGGTTAACTCCTGACTTACCTACCGGTCGAGCACTTTGGCACAACTTCCCATTGTGAACGGTGGTGCGTTCGCGGTCGTCGAACAAATGAGTTCAAGAGCGTCTTCGTCGCCGTGCCTGCTTCTTGTAGGGTGCTTGTTGGTAGCATGTTCCGCAGGGCCCGTTGGCAAGAAGAATAAGCTGCCCAGCTTAAGTGCGAAGCAATCAGTAAGTATGACTTTATAATCGCCGGTGCTGTTATAAACTGTTGCCGTGCTTTGAAGGCTATAGGAATCCGCTGTTCGTCGCAGCAGTGATCGCCGTTAGTGCCGTCCAACGGTGTGACTCGTGGTTGTTTTGCCCTTGCACGAGACGTAGAAGAAGGAGGAAGGAAAACAGTTCGAGATGCAAGCTCGCGTGGGAAGCGTGTTGCACTCTGATTATGTAGGTTACAACTGTAGGTTAGATGTCACCTCAGGGTCAGGGCCAGCAAGACCAGCAAGATAAGGATACCCTGATATCGTGGCATTTTGTCATGACGGCGTTTCCTTACAGTGGCCCGTGCTGTGTTCTGCAGATAACGGGTTATCTTTAACGAGACTGTCCTAGGTTCTGACGACGCGTTTTAAGTGTTCCGGTCGTCGCATTGTGAAGTGCCAAATCATAATCACCAGTTCACAGTGCATGCAGCTTGTGCACGGCGTCGCACAATTTAATGGGTTCGCAGCCATTTACTGCTTAAAGACAGGGCAGAAACCGTTTCTAGCTCCTGCATATGCTGAGCTGTTTTTATTTGCTCATTGGGTAAATTTTACATCAACGCAAGAAAAAACTACACTGATCACTATGCGGGATGGTATCGTCCCGTTCCTCGGCTTTTTCGCAATGGCGGCATTACAGCAAAAATTACTACTATTGGAACTGTATGACAGTCCAATAAAAAGCCATACGCGCATTTCAGGAATACAGTAGTAGAAAAGCAGTCTGTCTTAACGACGAACCAAACTTCGAACGCCAAATTAATCTCTGCATGTAGCCTCATCAACAAATCCGAATGCGGTTCTTCCTGATCAGCTACTCCCACACTTCCTGTGAATTGATGCGTATTTAACGGATCACTTGCAGCCCCCGTGATCGCCCAATATTCACTTAACGTTTGGTTCTGACAATTGCTGATCGGTCGACCTAAACGTTCTCATTCATTATTATCTATTGATAGTTTTAAACAATTCAAGAAAATGAGAAACAAGCTTTGCCACTTCTTTCTGCATGATGTGAATCAAATTTCACATTTACCTTCATTGTGTCAACATTATACTCGCGCTCTTTCTCGCCATCCGGTCAGCGCTCTTTCGCTCTCTCTAACTAGGTCGAACAAGGGTCTGTTTATTAGCTACACTAACAGAACAGCTCCGAGTCAGTCAAGCGTGAGGTCAATCTCATGCTCGTGCCTGCACGTTGTAATGTCCTTTGCTCTATACCTGCCTGTTATGGAGCACTTAGACTACGCGTGAAAATTCCACGGAAATTCGACGAAAGCGGGACAGTGGGTCGGTCCCTCCAAGGCACATAATAAAGACGCGATAGCCTTCGCAGGCTGTCGAATTGCAGCTTGAACAAGCTCGCCACGGACAAAATTGCGACGTATTTTTAGACCGAATGAGGAAGTTTGTGATGGGGGCTGTGACAACCTGGTGGAACTGATTGTCGGGAGTTTACGGAATGTGTAGTACAACGTTGCTGTAACTGAGTTAGACTATTCCGTCGAATGGAATTGAATGAAGCTACAGTGATAGAGAATGCTCTGTAGAGTTTTCTGAATAGATTTCCCCTCTGCTTCGCAAACTTTTGCCATCACTATTCTAGCTTAGTGGAGAAAAGGCGATCACTTTCTGCGTTCATACAGCAACAGTGTCAGAGCATGCAGCATATGAAAGAATTTCTATAGTTAGCAACTGGACTGGTTTCTAATAATGCTACCGTGAGAAGGTATCTTTATCACCGGTTAGGAAACTAATCGTTTGACAATCTGTTGACCGATACATTTACAGAAATTCTATAAATACTTGAAACCAGTTGCCTCTTTCAGTTCACCTTCCCTTGCACGTAGTATTCGTAAATGTCGCATGTCATTAACGAGTTCAATTCGCTTTCAACTAAGCCAGTGATACTCGCAGCCAGATGCGCCGAGAAAAATAAGACCGTATCGTCTTGCAGAGCTGAATAGGCCACTTACTTTCACACACAAACTTTCCACCGTCCCCGTCCTTGGAAAAAGAACAAACAAAAAGCGAAGAAAAGAAAAACAAGGAAAGGTATTCCAGATTAGTCTAGCGAAAGTGGCTGACTCTGCTCTTTTAAGAGGATTTCCCGACTTCCTCTCCGATGTATATTTTCTACGGTGTATTATTTTATGTTTTTTGTTTGTAAGCAGCGCATAAATTTTTCTACGAGAAGGTGAGCGACAAATTTTCAATGAGTGAAATTTACAAATTAAATTAATGAAATTTGCAACGTGTGCGCCAAAAATTTCACTACTCTAAATCGCGAGTATGAACGAGCAAAATGTCGTCTGTTACATTTTCAAAACAACAGCCGCCTTAAAATCTGTTCATTAATTAGCTGTCGCGGAAAAACATAGAAAATACGCGTGGCGAGAAGTAACTGCTATTTCACAGCCGTGGATTAGACATCGTTCAC
>JARGYV010082057.1:0-14407 GCA_029532675.1 Ornithodoros moubata
AAAGACGGTGGTACATAGCGCGATCCCCATTGCTTAGCGTACCTCACTCGCAAATATAGGAACATGAACATAACATGAAGTCTGTTGTTGCTGTGAAGATTGCTGTCGATTCCCGTGACGGACGGGCTTCGCGCCTTCCTTGCATCCTTCGAGAACTCACCGTGGGGGCGTTGCTATTGGTCCATCGTTTATGACGTTTTCATGACCGCTTCGACATATCGACAAATACACATCCAGAGTGGCTTTGGATGTGCCGATATTTCGCGAAGAGTGCTGGAGTAGTTTGTACCGCAGTGGGCGCTTCGGCAGAGAAAATGATCAAAAACCGCCGTGGTCGACCGGAGACAATGCGAGTACCTTGAAATCATCCAAGATGTTCCCTGGCTTATCTCCGCTTACTCACTGTCGTAGAGCATGGAACAGACACTCCTACTGCTCCTACTGTATTCTGCGCGCACTATCTGGAGATGCGCACTATCCGGAGATGCGCACAATATGGTCCCTCCGAGATTGCCGCCTTGCAAAGCTAATTCGAGCGAAGACTGCAGCAGGATGGTATCTCCTTGCCTTCGCGATACCACGTCTCAACGGTCATTACATGCGTCCTGGCTTAGCGACCAAAGTAAGGGAATAACGTAAGCATAAAGTGTGAGGACGCAAATTCCTGAATTCGTCCCTGCATACGTCACATTTGGTACGGGTGAAAACCTGTTTCTTCTCCTGCGCTATGAGACTGGTTTCGGAGGTTGCTTGCGCATGGCGTAGGGGATGCATGCTCAGGCAGTATCGATACGGGGAAAAACGCGGTTTCCCGATATCGAATGTGCGGTAGTGTTACTGCATGTACCGTGGGAGAACAGCTGCCCTGGTGAGCAATCGCGTATCCTACCCCCCTAGTTCGGGAGGTGCAAGGTGCAAAATCTACAATGTTTCAGAGATGCATTCCAAGGGATGGTAGTGTCTTTATTAGGGCTACCACGACTAGTTGCAGTTCTGGCCGTAGTCGAAACCCTGTGGTTTAACGCCTGCCTTCAAATCGTTGAGATGTCTTCTGGCCTCCCTCGCGCGCGCAAACGTTCCACTATGTCCGTCGCAATTGACACTGGCGGCAGTGAATTCGCAGTCGTAGAGCATGTAGCCCATCTTCACACGATCATTCATATGTTCAAGGCAAATCATCTGCAGAAGACCACAACAGTAAAGTCCCCACGTCTATACGCTGCCATCAGAAAACTGCACAGTCAGGCTATAACTGGCCTACCTAGAAATGGCCTTACAATAGCCCGCCGTAAAACTATCCTGGACAAATGAGTCCTGTACACTTTACACGAATAAGGGCGCACACAAACACGACAGCCATCGAATCACGTGAAGCCAAAAAAAAAAAAAGAAAAAGAAAACGATATTTACCTTGTCAATCAGTAGGTCAGGAGGCTCAAAGCTAAACAGATGATTCCAGTGAACAAATACACGCGCTTTGGAGTCGGCCCCTACTGAGGATTGGCTGTAAACTGATGGTTGCAAATCGCACACCTGAAACAATTTTTTATCCAGTTTTCGAGAAATGGCTAAGCGCACTACTGCACAGGAACGGAATGGGATGAATTACAACCATAACAGTGACACGGAATACTTGCCTGCGCTGGCAAACAATGTCTATGCTCACCAGCTTTTTTGCCAGGAAAGAATACTCTCCTGCTTTTTTATTTTTGAAGTAGATCAAAAACAAAAAACTGCCTCGCCTCACTCATCAAACATCGCAACCTAACTGGCCGCTGCCAATGAAATGCCCACTTTCGGAATCATGGTAAAAAGGCCGGGATTTTCAGCATCTTCCTCTTACACATATCCTCCAAATCAATTCTATCTCACCTGAGTATATGGCACCATGCCCCTTCGAGTGCAAGGCTCACGTGTACCAGCCTGAACGCCAGATGAAAAGTAATAGTTGACGCCCATTGTGAAGGAGAACAGAAGATAAACATCAGCGGGTATCGTTGCGCTCTGTATGATATCGGTAGCTGTCATCTGCAAAATAGCATTGTACAGCGGACTCTACGTGACCCCAGTTGGAGAGCGTGGAGAGAAATTTTACTACATACAAACGTAGGCTGGTAAAGGTTTTTCGAGTCCTTCCACAAGCTCGTCTCGAATGACGTGCAGGAACCTGGGAGATCACTGTTGATAGCAGTCTCCATAATAAACACGTTGATCCTCCAGCTGAAATGCGATGTGGACAAGGCTGGCTCAGAATGCGGACCGAATTCGGCCGAGAGAGCAGCCAGAATACTCACTTGGTTACGATCTCTCGAATTTTGTTCACGATGTCATTCTTGCGCGTGGTCGGGCGGTAGGCTTTCAATCCGAATACACGAAAACTGGGATTTCCCATGGCCAAACGGTTCTGCTCGCTTTCGACACTCTGGAATGGTATATGGCTCAATTATTTCAAGGCGGGATCGACCTGCCGCTGTTGTACAAGGGTTGACTGAAGCGCGTTTAAACGTTAAACGACGCGCTCGTTGGAAGAGCCTTCGTTTCGTGCAATTGGGAACGCTATTCGCAGTATACTTTAAATTTTCGTGTATTTCGATGGATGCCGCCATTTTCTCACCCTGTCGGCACATCTAAACAGTAGGCGGCATAAGTTACTATTTCAGTTTCATTTATAAGAGATCCCTCTTTTGTTGACTATGCACCCCGGTGGGCTGATGTTGTCCCCTTTTCACCGTTCGCCGTTGCTACGCAAGAGCAAAGTCAAAACAGGCCACGTGCGTCCTGGACAGACTTCCACCGTTAATCTGACACCAGAACAAGCTCGCATTACTCCGTGCGCAGCGAGCCCTGTCGTTCGTATGACCCGCAGTTTTCGCATAAAGGCGCATGCAGTGCCCCTCCAACCATTTATCCCTCTTTATCCACGTTTATCGAAGTAAGCTTTCACAAACTTGCTTTGGTATCTATTTTGCTCGCATTCCTGTGTCGTTGTGAGCACCACCCGCATGTGCTGCCACTGGATGGATATTTGGCGCGGTGAATACTCACCTCTAGAGCGTCCTTCACATGGCCAAAACCGGCAAACGCGTTCAAGTCCATCGGAAAGTTAAGGGCAGCAAAGTGTTTGATATTCCCTTGCCACAGTCTGTTCACCTGTCTAGACATGCTAGCCGCTCCGTCTCTGTCCAGTCGCCTGGAAGGTATTGTAGACGATGAAGTGAGATGAAAAACAGTGACAGCCAGCTTACGTCCCCTCTCGGCATACCGCTCTAGACGGGATCTCTCAACTCACCTCCAGTCTAAAGCAAGTCCGAAATGATCTTGTGTCCTCCTTGATGCGACATCTCTGAAGAGATCGAGCGCTTGTTGACCAAAGTACGAATAAAACTCGGACAAGTAAAGGTAAGCTTCCGTGAAGAAAATGACGTCGCAAATTCCGGAATCCGGGAACATTTTTTCGTGCAACCCATAGCGGCCCACGGCGCATAGAAGCTTTGGATCTTTTGTTGCTGGAAAGAAAAGCCGTGTATATTATAATGATGTGTAGTAGGCCCTGACCGGTATGATGTTTGCAGAACGTAGAAGGTTTGCGTTCAAGACGCCGTTCTTCGCGTGGAATGGAATACCTCGGACTTCACCCATCTAGATTAAACACTCGGTAATCGATTGCAGTCTTGAAAAACAAACAAACCGCAAGACGGTGAAATTTTATCCCTATGCAACTATACAAGCCGCAGAACTTGCTCGTTCCTTCGAGCCACACGTGAAAATAGGAGGCTAGAAGATGTGCCGACTAATGCTGGCGAAATATTGTATGCAAACATGAAACACACTATGTGACAAGGCAACAAAAGTTAGCGTGAAACCGCCATTTGAGTAAAAAGAAAAACATTACTAAATCACAGTGGGACACCTATCATAACTGTAACAACAAAGCGCTCTAAATGTCACGAAAAGAAGTACGCCTACAGATCTTGCACCATGCAGTCAGATGGATAAACGATATAATTCCGAATGGGAATTGGTTTCACAATGTAGTGCGGTAATATTTCCCTCAGCCACTTGAGCTTTCTTTTGAACAAAGAAGGTAGGACTCTTCCTCCTTTTTATATCCCCCCTTTCTAAAAAAATGGGGAAGGATAAGGATCTCACTGGTTGTCGTCGTCGTGGTTGTCACCGTGGTCGTCGTCGTGGTCATCGTACTAGTCGTCGTTCCGGTTCGCGCGCCGGTCGTCGTGCCGGTCCTCGCGCCCGTCATCGCGCCAGTCATCGCGCCGGTCATCGTGCCCGTCATCGTGCCGGTCATCCCGCTGGTCATCGCGCCGGTCATCGCGCCGGTCATCCCGCCGGCCGTCGTTGTATTTGCAGTCATCACTGTTAGCGGGGTTCTTCTCGTGCCTGTCATTCTCCCGGGCGGTGGCGCTAATGTAGGCCGTATCGTCGGCATAGCCGTGGCGTCTGTTGAAGGGTCGTAGTTCCAAATATCCCAGTCATCTCCGCCTTCGCCAACACCACCACCGCCGCCGCCGCCGCTGCCACCGCCGCTGTCATTGCCTCCTGATCCAATGGAACCAATAAAGGCAACAGACTTTAGGACTGAACAACGAACAGGAAACTACAAACAGCTTCTGAAGCACGACCATTCGTTCAACACAGACGCTCTCAAAGAGCGTGTATGACGCGCCTCCTGTACTTCCCTCCTTGGTGTTCTCAACTAACACCGCTACTAACGAAAAACACAGCTAAAAACAAATTTTTTGTGCGTGAACTTACCAGATCCCGCAAAGACTAGGTATATTACCAGGCCCACAGTCAGCAGCAAAATGCAGAAAGCACAGAGGATGCAGGCGAGGTTGTTATCATCTCTCTTCCTTTATTGCGTTGAAACGAAACATTAAAAAAGGCAGCGTAAGAGCTACATCGCAATAGCGTTCAAGGTACACAGTCAGGCCCTCATGGGAAGAATCTCAGAGCGCAACAACGGTCGAGACGCATGAGACAGTTGGATCGCGTTAAATGCTACACATTCGGGTGGAAACGTGATCTGTCCATAAGTGGGCGAAGTCACTCATGAGGGGCTTCATGAGGCTCCCCTCACCCCACCACAAGCCAATGAATTAAGGGTGAGTGAGGTCAAGCAATGTGTTGTGCGTGATATGATTGTCCCGAGGCCTCGTCTCTCGGAAAGCCGATCGTGAAAGCACTCCCTCCCCAGGCCAGACCGTCCATGAGGGTGAGCGGTGTCAGTCACTTATGAGGCCACTCACTGGCCATCCCCATCATGAAGGTGAGTGAAGGCACTCATCTATGAGACATCCACTCATGAGGCTGTGTGAAGGCACTCACTACTGAGGCCATCCCTTCAGCAATCCCTTCACTTGTGGTTCGAAGCCTTCCTGTTCCTCAGCTAACGGGATCAAAATGGGAAGTGAGAACGAGTTCGAGCGTGTTGCTTTTATACCCCAACTAGAGTCGCCTCAATCGTCGGCTGTCACTAATAATTAAATGCACTACAGGCTGTCACGCTGAAGGCGACATTAGATAGGGAAACGCTACCTTGACAGCCCCTACACCGTACAGGTTCTCCGTGCACTTTCCCGTTTGGCTGAACCTCGCTACCAGCAATAGTTTTACGATATTACGTTGGTACCATAACATTTAGAGCGGAAGAGGGTGAAGGACTCCTTGCGCCCCGTTGAAGGCATCTCAAAGGGAAGTCCAGTCGGATCACCGTAAGGCTTTGAGCGGTCGTGAGGCCTTGAAGGGTCGTGATGCCCCTTACGAGTTTAAGGCCTCGGATGATCCTGACAACTGCGAGTTAAGGCATGTATCGCCCAACGGAGGCTGTGAGGGTGTTGGGGAATGAAGGGCCGCAGTCAGGTGAAGTGTGCCCAGGGTGAGTGAAGGGATGTGCACTGTGAAATTTGGTGAGGTGAAGGTTTGTGAAGCCGCATCTAAATGCCCGCCTAAGAATGTCTGAATAGTGTTTCAAAGTTATGGCGAAGTTCTGTTTCTAAGAAAGCGCCGCCGCGTGAAATATTAACTATTCAGATGAATGATTAAACGTATGGTAGTCGAGATCCCTTTACCAATGGGAGCTGCCTTTGAATAAATTCTGCTTTCCCCCGTCGATTGGCCATGCAGACCTTAACTTACTGAGCCAAGCCGATCACGCCAAATTCGCAGGCAAGTAGGCTGGTAAAGGTGATCACTGCACTGCTGCACTGGCTACAGATCAGGAGGCATCCATACTCACTGACATGCGCTGTTCAAAAACCAACTTATCTGTGCTTCTGAGGGCGTACCCGTTCATTCATTCATTCACGAAGTGCCCTCTGCGCTCAGAGAAGCAGTTTGAGACATCATGGTACTTACTCCTCCTCCTCTGTCACGACTACAGAGAGATAGAAAACCGAATAAATGTCAGATAAAGTACAGGCTGAGATTCTTCGTCGGCCATGCCATCTCCTAACACAGTACCAAACCCTGAGCTTAAGCGACGGGAAGGTCAATAAACAGACAGAGCTCAGGGTTTTTACACAATCGGTTTCATCCACCAGCGCGCTTGCTCTTCTCCCTCAACAACCTTCTTCTGACTGTCTCCAGATCCGTTGTCCGCTTTTCTCAAGATATCTCACGAATAATAATACGCACTCACCATTGCCCTGGGATTGCACTGAAATAAGGAAACTGAAATTAGTCATTTTTGATACATGCTTTTACTACAGAATACTGAGCTGCAGCAGAAATCACCTCCAGAAAAATAGGAAGGATCGCCGACCTCTGTTGTGAGAAAACAGATCATATAGTGCGACGAGGCATCAGTGGCCTTTTAGTAGTGCCTTACGGTCGTATACGGGTTCCGCGCCGAATCCCTGGGACACCTCAGAGAATGCTTGGGACATTCCATATTCCTCCTCGCCGGCTGCTGCAACGGTTGCAAAATTACGACGAATCCATGACGCATACGGCACATATGCGTGATATATCGTTTGCACTTGAGGACGTTCGATTCAGTTGAATTTGTGCACCGAACTGGATGAGCGCATAAGGAAAATTTCTTGCGTGCAGTCACACCGTTCGCATGCCGCACGCAGACGATGCCACGAGACGCTACTAGACTAATAATAATGATAATTGGTGTGTTTACGGCGCAAGACAACTGAGATCATGAGCGACGCCACAGGGTAGGACTCGTTATAACTGAGACCACCTGGGGATCTTTTGACGTGCGGATCTTTTAACTAGACTAATTATTGTCTTAACAGAAAGGAACGGGCCCCACCGGCCTTCGGTATTTCCTTGTCGAAGCGGTTAACAGATGCGTCCACAGGTGGCCCACTCCCTGGGCAATAGGAATACGACGTCCTTTACGCAGCCTTTGGTCCACGGGTCCATCCCCACGGGTGGTTATAATCGTCGGTTTTATGCATTTCACGGCGCGCTTCAAGTGTGTATAGGCTCTCTACAGTTGTAGAGAGCCTATACAGCACTCACATCCTAACAACACAAGTTTGTAACGATCATAATACGACATTGATATTCTACTCACCCATGACGAAGCTAAAGTTGCAGCAGACCTGAAGAATCAGAGCGCGTTCGCAAGAGTGCTATTCAAAGGCTCGTGACGGATGCTTCTTTTTCCTCTCTTTCAACAAATGACCAAGCGAGGTCGTCGACGCGAGAAAGAGACCACAGTGGATGACCACAGGTCTAGCTTTAGTTCTTCTTGTTCATGACCTGTTATTCACAAGGGAGATTGATGACGGACAATTATTGTTCTAATATTTCTGAACCTAAAACCTTTCTCACTTGAAACTCTCCTTAAACACTTTCTCAATGTCTCAAGTGACACAGGGCTCAGTTCATTCAGCCCGAAAATTTGCTGAAAGCTGTTCGCCTTTATGGAACCCTTTTTCATTTCACCGTTGGACAGCTCCGCCTGACAGAGGGTGAATACATTCCATCACGTGTTTTCCAGTTTCTCCATCAAGCTTTGTCGGCAGTGATCGGATCAATTTCCTTGAGTTATTGCTCAAACGTTTCAGAACTATAAACTCAATGCAGTAACAAAAAAGCATACCATATAGACACTGACATATAATCAAGACAAGAGGAATGAAATGAAAATAATTATTATTATTACTTATATATTTATTTTTGTTTACTTTCCTCTGGTTGCCATTTCGGCGCTGAACAAGATGTAAGCCATTACATGCTTCCCACCCTTAAAGTTCACAACGTATTGTAACTTTATTTGAATTTTTAATTTCTAGTATGTGATCGTAGCGAAGTAGAAAAAAATAATATGACGTGTCAAACTGGCATTGTATTCTCGCGCATCGCTTTTCACGCGACCTTTTTCGGCTTGGGCTTAAGAAAATTGTGATCACTGCGGCGTTGACGAGACCGTATCTCACTTCATCTTGGACTGCCCCCTATACAACACCTGGCGTCAAAATCTTTTCAACACCCTTCGCCATCGTGGGATACTCATTACCCTGACATTACCGGACTATGCGATTCCCATCTCATCAGCTCCCTGCTGTCATTTATATTTTCATCTGGGCGGCTCTGAAAGTTAGCTAGAAACATCACATTCCAATCAAGACCTGGCCCATCGCCTATCTGGCTAATGGCCATGGAAGTTGAGGAAGAAGAAGAAGATGAGCAACGAACCATTTTGTACAGGGTAGCATGAGGTAAGGACCAGGTGATTCCATGATACGTGTGCATGATATGTGTGCATATTCTCCCACAGTTCCCAGCAGGAGGACAGAAGACGAGATGAGGTAGAAGCCTTCGTGTGCGGCTGGGCCGCCGCCTTCGTCAACATCATTGTTACATTTCCCATGAGCAAGTTGATGTTTCGTCAGATGCTCCACGGTGTCCACACAAGGGGAGCCCTGGACCAGCTGCGTGACGAAGGTCTGGGCACTCTGTACCGCGGGTGTCTGCCTCCGCTTTTCCAGAAGACCTTCTCCTTGTCTATCATGTTCGGTACCTTCCGCGGTTGGAGTAACCTCGTACGCGACAAGTTTCCTGAGGCAGGAAAGACCACCGTCACTTTCGTCGCCGGCATGCTGGCCGGAAGCACTGAAGCCCTGCTAACACCGCTGGAAAGGGTGCAGACGTTGTTGCAGGATCAACAACACCACCACAGGTTCAAAAACACGGCAGCTGCGATGAAGTTTTTAAGGCCATATGGCGTGCGGGAGTATTACCGCGGTCTGTTGCCTATACTGATGCGAAACGGGCCATCAACGTTCCTGTTTTTCACGTTGCGGGATGAAGTCAAAATCGCACTTCCACTGGACCATTCACTGCCTTGGCAAGCGTTGCTCAGCGACTTCATCAGCGGTGCTGTGGTGGGTGCTGTAGTGAGCACATTAATGTATCCTCTAAACGTGGTGAAGACAGCGATGCAGGTGCAATATGGACCTCCACGGCAGTCTTTCTTCAGCGTCGCGAGGAAGATTAGAGCGGAGCGGAAAACATTAAGGAAGATGTTATACGGCGTTCATATTAACTATTCGCGAGCTCTCATGTCGTGGGGAATACTTAACTCATCATATGAGCTGTTCACTTCGGAGTACCGGAAATATTGCGGAACCACGTCAGGATAAAGGCCTCGGAACAACTCAACGGAACTCATGCTCAACCACTGGGCATTGAGCTAGAATATAGCCGTTGAAATGTTGCAATTTTCACTTTCTGCAAGTTCGTTCATTAAAGCATGAACGCACTGGGTAATTCGTCATCTTGCCGTACGGCAAGTAATAAAGTTGACAGCTGCATCTTCGTAATTTCAGATAAATGCCCTAAAACCGTAAACGAGTCGGTGACCTTAACGCCTGGCAACTTCGTGCACGTCGATCGGTTCCAAGGAACTGAGACGACACTATTTCATGATTAAGTAATTTATTTCATGCATTGTCAGAAGAAGTCACTCTAAGAGACTTTATTATGACAGTACTTCATACGCCATTTATATATAATACTAGACAATGCCTCAAGTTGAAAAATTTTGTTTGTTTCTACCTTTGTTCGCGCCCCACACAACAGCTCCCTCTTTGTAGAAAAGCAAGCAGAATACACCTGCCAAGATTTGCTCACTTTGTGTGTGGATGTCTGGGGGAGGAAGTCAGTCAGAAAGTTGAGCTTGTCTTATTACTGTTGTTGTTACGTAGGATCTGTTTAGCCGTGCATTTTACTACCGTCGCTCGCCCCGTACAAGATGGCACCAAAATGGCCGCCATCACGTGACTTTCTCCCTCTCTGTCGAAACAATTTCTGCCATCACAGTCTGCGTTCAAATGCATGGTCTGGAAAATGCAGCGGAAGAACAGGGAACAGAAACAGTTTCATCAGGGTTGACAGACGGCAGTGCCCAGACGATACAGAATTCTTGCAAGACCTTGACATGAGAGCGGTGTCTGCCTTTCCCTTTTAGCCAGCTTGGATTTAAGGCAGAGCAGACGACATACTTATTCATCTGGGTGTCATGCACAACTACGACTTCTCTAACATGATAGTTCCTTTTAAAAGATTTTCTTTTTAAATAGGGTTTCTGGGCGTTTTCATTACAACACGTTCCCACTCGTCCCCTCAAACTTTCAGCCGTCCGGGCAGATAAACAGAATCCATAGCAACGGTCGCCAATCAGGCGTTGACTGCACACTTTAAGGCTCAACCTGTCATTCTGCCGCGTCATTATTCAGCACCGCGATACGGGGAAGTAACATCGTCTTCCCAGATATATATATATATTAAAAAAGAAAAAAATCGTCTGGCTGAGCCGAGCCAGTACTTTCGGCAGCGTTCCCTCGAACTGACTATAGGAACAAGCTTTCTACTTTCTCTGTTTCTGGCTTAAACAAAAGAAGGCAAAAACCACGTTCTCTGCTTCAGAAAACAAATGATACTCAAGAGACGTACCAAAGTGCCATCGCCTTCATCCACTCAGGGACTACACATTTACACCCACTGCCTCGACAGTGACATGCTTCACTTCAGGGAGAATTTTCGGTTGTTGTTTCACAAATGTACTTACACACTGCATAAAGCTGAAAAACACACACAATGGAACGACTCCATAAACTGTCCATGCTGCTGTGGTATGCTTGTGACTTTTTCTTTTTTCCGTTTCCTTTCTTTCTTGTGGTTCTTCACCACCCTGTCATCCGCGTCAACGTATCATCTCACACGGACTCGCTGGCGGATAACGCAAAGAAGAACAAGTTTCTCTCAGTTACGGAGACCGAAAGGCTTAACACAACAGGCGTCACAAAGAAGAGAGAGAGAGAGAGAGGGAAATAAACTTGGGCATCACTAAGGTCTATAAACATGACATTCAAAGATAATGCTGTACATGAATATTTTTTTCCTTCATATATATATATATATATTATATATGTGTACATAATATATATGTATATACATACATTGATTTGACCTATTATCTCAAACGCGGGTATTTGTCGCCATCGAACCTTCGTACGTTCACACACTTTGATGCATATACCTGATCAGTCGTTCGGGAAGGGAGGAAGGAAAAAACTTTTTGCTTTCTTGCAGCATCACATCACTGCTGCTGAGGGTAGCTTTCAGACTCAAAGCACCCACTGCCCTTTAGAATTACCTCCTTTGATTAAAGAACTTGCAGCGTGAAAGCCATCGACGAAGTCTGTCTTACTTAGTGTCTTTGGGGCCAGCGAGCAAGACAGAGGGAGACAAATAAGAAAGGGCCGACATAAATTGACATCTTTTCATGATTCGTCATTGTACACATTTTACAGTATTATTTTTCTGTTCGTTTACCCAAACGCAAAAAAAAAAAAAAATAAAAGAAAGAGTCACGATTCATGAGCTTAATTGTACTAGATTTATTCGATACTGGAGTCATCCCGCAAAGAAACTCAAGAACCACGCTCTAATCAGACGGTGTCCCTGTCACGTGGTCTGGACTCCGAACTTTTCCGCGAAGGATCTTTATGACAAGTCGAGCATTCGTTGAATTTCTGCAGCTCCGAATCAGACGCCGCCGGTTAATATCACATAATCCCTATTTACCCATCAAACGTCTGAATAGCACAAACACTCACGCTTATCCAACAGGTTATAAACCCCAACCAAGAACCGGAACCTTGCTCCCTCAACGCACTCCTCACTCACATGAGAACACTAAGAGCAGCGCTCTGGTTGCACAGCTCCCTATCACGTGGTGCTTCCCGCTTATGCAGTCGCAGACATCGAGTACTACGACTCTAGTCCAGCATAAAGGAACTGCCACCGAACGAACGCTCGGCCCACTGCCAATTATCCGTCTAAAATTACTGATTTATATCTCTATAGAGCTCCATATAATGATTTTATAGCATAGCGTGTTGCAGAGTAATAGTCATCTACGTCATCTACGTGTAGCTCTACAGTAGCAAACGATATATTCTTCTTCCTTGGCGTCTCGCTATGTTCCGTTTCTTCCTCCTTATTCACTTTCTCCGGAAATTAGTCGGGCCTGCGTAAGGGCGTGAGCATACGATACATATATATAGTATATATACATCTGTGTGCGTGTATGTGTGTGTGTATGTTTTATATATATATATAAATCTGCCGGTTACATTACACGGCATTACTCTATACATACGTTTGTATGCGTTTACGTGGTTTTAACTAATAAACATTGGCTTTGGACACTGTGACGGCACTTCGCGAGCGCAGCACGTGAGAGTTATCACTTGATGTCATTAGATGTCACTTGCTGTCAATGCGTGATTAGATAAATTAATAGTTGAATTGCGCGCTGTTACTAGCATTGACAGAATTAATACATCTCCCTAGAAACGAACAGAATAAACGGCTAAAACAATATAAAGGTTCAATATGTGCAGCTGTGAAACTAGTCCACTTTGTCCACTGCCTTGGCCATGACTGAAATGCTGCTCTTTTTGCGTATGACCCCGCGTACATGAAGAAAAAGCCTTGCAATAGAGAGAGAGGAAACTGTCCATCACCAACACAGACAGAAAAACCTCGAGTGGACACTTTGGTCGCGATGTGCCGTCACGTGTTGTCGTCGCACTGAAATTAAGTGGAAGTTAAACGGTATAAGAGACTGCGCCATCAAACCTACAATGTGTTTCGTTTAGAATATTCAAGCTCGTTCACTTTCCGACTGGGTGCATTTTCCTCCATATTTGGGCGTCGGCATGCGTATCATGACAACGAAATGAGGTGAGAATAAACATGTCCAAACATCCACAACTACACAGACGACCCAAGAAAAAAAAAAAAAAAAAAAAACGAAACGGGGGAAAACTGGTGAAGGAATGAAACAGAGTTGATATGCTATACAAGTCTTATACCGCAGTCACGTGATGACCTGTTTGTGTATCATGTACTGGAATAGTGCACATGAATAGGCCATCTATTCATGTACCTGCATGAGTAAAGCTTTCATATATAGATGACATGCACCCATCACATACATACGATCGTGAAACCGATTAAAAAACGAAGCGAGAAAGAGAATTTCATGCTAGAGGGAACTGAGCAGTTTCTCGTCAAGATGCCCTTTGATCGTCAGTGGCAGACCCTGGAACTTTGGGAAACCAACGGCAACGTTCATCTTTATGTTGTACGTATGCTTCTGCACCGACTGTCGAGGACGACACTGCAGTCGTCACCGAGGGTTCACTTCTAAACGACGCAAGAGGAGGGACTTTCTCGCAAGGTGAACAAGGACGGGGGAACAACGAATAACAGACTTCTGAGGGCAGGAGGCGTCTCGGGCTTTGGCAGTGTTGTCCTTGCTTTTTTCCCACTTTCTGCGTATTGTTCCAGTCAAAACAACTTCCAGAACCTCGCGTTGCCTGAAACACATGGCGTTTCTGTTTTGTTTTTGTATTTTTTCTTAGCGTAGGTGTGGGTGGTGGGAGTATTAGAGAGGGGACGTACAACAAGACGAAATAAGGGGGAAACAACAAGCAAGGAAAGTTTGCATTTCGACATCTGGCTGATGTTCGCTTCTTTAAGCTTTATCAGATGTGCCTGTTCCTGCTTAATACTTGCAATAGTTTAGATCATGGTTCAGGAATATCTCTTCTGTTTTCTCCCTGCAACGTCAGGATAGACAAACAGATTTACTATCCTTATGGTAAGCTGCATGGTTATCTTATGTACGTATGCATGTACCTGTGTGGGTGTCACCAACGACGAATGAACACAATATAAAAGTCAACCAAAAAATGCACGCCCGCCATGTTTTTGTTGCTATGTTCCAACTGTTCCCGCACTCAGTGCTAAGGTCAGGTACTCTGATCGGGAAATAGTCGTTCATCAGCATCATCCCTCTACCCTCGACCCCACTTTGTGTGGCATCTACGTGAAAAGTTGAGCTTGCCTTCCC
>JARGYV010082087.1:0-10142 GCA_029532675.1 Ornithodoros moubata
AAAGTCCCCGCCCGAATGTGCTCGAACTGGGTGAACGCTAGCCCCTTTGTTCTCGTGCATGGCGTGATCACTTGCCGGGTGATATGCAGCGGGTGTGCTTTCTATTTCGGTTCCCAGCTGGAAAACTGTGAAGCGTAACCCGCGCCCAAGACTCCGGAAGTGATTCCTGGAACGAACTGTACGGCCCTGGATCTAAAATAGAGGAGAGAAGACTTCGAGATGGGATGGGGGACCCAATACGCGAAACGTCGCCCGTGCGTCCATCCGGAACTGTGTAACCCCTCCGCGACTTCAGTCCACGTGACGAAGTTGGTAAACCTCCAACAGTGCATGCGTTGTCAACAACATCTTTGGAGATGGCTGCCGCAGATTTCCATGTACAGAGAGAGATCGAGAGTATTCCTTTCCGGTGAGACATAATGACGGTCAGGAGCAACGTTTACTACCCCAAAGCGTCTGGGAAGGTATAGATGTGAACGAAACATATCCATGCGCGGTTTTGGAAGCCTGCCTTTCTCGTGAACGACCAGATAAAAAACAAAAGAAGATCAGAAGAAGGTCAACCCCTTTGAGAGGTATCGGCTGGGGCCCGAGGCGCTTTTCTTCGTATTTTGACGTGCGCCGAAAATCTCCGAAATGTTACCGAGCATGTTATGTTTACTCTGTGTCCGGTAACGTCTAATAACAGGCATTCGCCCGATACACTCATTTGGATCTGTGTTGGGGTACTTCCAACGTGGTGCGCTAATGTTCCGTCCAGTGTCTCATTCATTCAATTTCTTTAATATCGCAATAAATCCCCGAAGAGTTCGAGTCACTAACTGGTAAACAAGAAGTGCGTACACACACACATCGATTGCTACATGAAAAAGGAAGTGGGGAAATATGTAATCAGACGCACTGTGTATTTTGCGGAGGACTACTGTTTTTCCTTTCTGCTGCTTACTTGCGTCAAGGCGTCAATGTTCTTCACGTTTGTCTGCTGCAGTTCTTGAAGCAAACGTGCAATACAATGAAACTATCTTCATGCAACCCAAGTGGCATAGTGTACTGCAAGTCGGGTGCAATAGGGGTGGTCGTCAGTTGTCTTATCTTTTTGTCGCTGTCTTCCTGACGTGCCACGAACTTTAAAAGCAACTTTGATCCATCCGTCCATCCCTATTGCACCCGAGTTTCAGTACATTGTGCCGCTTGGGAAGGCCCACGAGCTGGGCCTCTGCCAAAAGAATGAGAGAGAGAAAAAAAAAAACATTTTTCTTTTTGCTGTAGCTAATCGCATTGTTTCACAATACCTCAAAATCTCAGACCTGCCACCACAGTCTTATAGTCGTTTTATAAAATAAAAATAGCTGCTGACACTTACTGACATTTGTCGTCTATAGCCCAACACAAAAACATACTCCGAACGCGTATACATGTACGGCGCAGTGTACTACTTCGTAATCCCTCCGCACTTCGACGAATTCCGAACACTGATTTTACTTAGTATCAGCTTTTTATCTTCTACAATAATCCAAACATATTGCCGCCCCTAGTGTGACATCGGCATAATGCACAGTTACTGCGTGCCGTGCTGCGTGCTGATGTAGCAGACGACGTTTAGAAACCTGGCGCCACCTATTAAAATAAAGTACAAGCAGAATTTGCCCTAGACATTTACCCACGCAAACTCTTATATTAAGTAGTTCCTTAACAATTTAGAGTCATGTCGGGGTTCCATACTCGAAAAGAAAATTTTGCCAAGTTCGTAGGTCAAGACACTTGTGACGTCAACAACCTACCTGACCGGTACACGTGGCTTCGGTGCTGTCCCAGCTTGTCCTGTCAGTACGGTCAGACCACCTCGTCTAGGTCGGACGTGTCACGGAGAGCTCTCGCAGGTGAGTCGCAGTTTTCTTATGCATCGTCATATTAATGGGCCTACGACACCTTATTAATCGAAATGCTAATATACGCAGAGGAAAAAAAGAGCAAACTATGTGTGACAGAAGTTTGCGCGCAACTTTTAAACTATTACAACTGCGGCACCGGTTGTTTGTGCTTTGCCACATCTTCGAGCGTTGAATTTATACACAAGTGACAAAAAATAGTAGCTACCAACTGCAAAGTAAATTGCACAGCGTGGAACGTTCCGGAGCTCGGCGATAATATCACTGCGGATGTTGTCAGAATTGTTGTTTTAGCTGTCGTGTCGGTATAGTTCTTGTCCGCTGCACACGTATCACTACTTTATAAGCGCGTGTCGCTGTATTTTGGTAATGTGGAATCTGGAATACGACTAGTAAAATCAGTTTTTAAATAAATACGTTTTAAGGCAGCGCAAAGGAGGAAGGCCGGTGACTCTAGAGTCTGCAAAAAGGGGACATGGCAGCTAACTCGAAACCAGCGCAGAAAACACTAAGCTGATAGCTACACGAAGAAGGGGTGAGACGTTTCCTTGAGCGGCATCGCGAGATGACCGTTGCAGCGTGGTTGATTGTGCGAAGTTGACCCCTTCTTCTTGACCCTGTCCGCTTTGCGTACAACGTGGAAGATGGGGGGCGAAGACGACTTTAGACGACGTGTCGTTACAGTTTCCAGTTTTAATCTTGATCGCCAGTCGTTAGAGACACTAGTCACGTACTTCGTTGATTTATTTTTTCAACTGATTCTCTGTTACTGGCTAGATTTGCCAGATCGCTTTGCGAACAGGAAGTTGTAAATGTCGGACGCATTTGCTTATCGGTCAGTACCGGCGCAGACATCCCAGTTTTTTTTTTTTCTTCTTCTTTTTTCATCCATTGGCACAGGGTGACTGTAAGGTGCCTTTTATACATTCAAAGGAAGTTGTCATTAAAGCAGATGCGCACAAACTTGGCACAGATCCTTGACAGAAACAAAAGTCCGCCATGTGGGGTATTTTAAAATTGGGCTATTTATTTATTTTTCATTTTGAGACTCTTTTTTCCCATAGAGAGAAAGAGGGGGTATTGGAGTTCATATGGGAAGATAAGGGAAGTTAATTTCAGCATCTTTTATTCAAACTGCACGTTGTAATTGTACTTTTGTTTCTCATGAATATTGTCTGCAGCTATTTTTTTTTTTTTTTTTCATCGTCCTTATTGGTCACAACTCACAAGTTTGAGACTGTCTGCACACACAACTGGCAAGATATGTCAGTTGGCTAAGTTGTGTGACAGCTTGAACATCTGCTGCTTGGTGAATCCCACAGCTGGAGATGATAGCCAATTGCATCCATCTCTTTGCATCACGGATGGCCACAAGGCTGAAGAAATAACTTTAACTCTCTACTGTCACACTAACTCACACTGGAAGGAGCAGAATTGCATTGTCTTTTCCTTTCCTGTACAAGCAAGATTTGGCAATGAATATCACCAAGTAGGAGTACAAGAACGCGACTGAGAAATATGAAGTGCTCCTCCCCTGTTGGAAAATGGGAGCAGGGTGCCTGTTTTAATTTAAACATGGATGTTTCACTTCAAAGACTAAAGCAAATAATTAGCTGAAGTGAAAGAGTGAAAGCAGAAACGAAACATTGTAATGAATAGTAAAGCCAGGGGAAAAAGAAAGACTGTACCTCGTCAACCTACTTACTGACAGTGAAGTTTGGTTCAAATAATGACTAGTGAAAATTCTGACCACATTTGTTAGTGTTTTACTCCACTAGACTTTCTTTCACTGTTCTAAATCTGTCCATATAGAAATGAACAAGTTGGTCCTGCTGCTCGTTGCCGCCCTGGCGTCCGCGGCCGTTGCAGACGACGCGGCAAACAAGAACAAAGATACTCAACCAAATGCACAGCAACAACAGCAGCAGCAGTTCTACCAGCCTCCAAACCCTGGTAAGCTCATTTCTGAATGTAGGGATGACCTACCCTCAAACAACTCAACTCCTCAGCTCTGGTGAAGAAGCACTTGGAGAAACTTTTCGACGAGGAACTGGACGCGGACAAGGACAAATACGTGACTGCCGGCGAGCTTCGTGCCTACCTCAAACTGTTCCACGAAAAGCTTGTCTTCGACAACATTGACAAGCAGTGGTTGTATTTCGACAAAGAGATGAACGAGGTGGAACCCGGAAAGAAGGTGCTCAAATGGGAGAGCTACCGCAAAGTCACTTTTCCCGACAAGGGTTTGTAGCTCTCTTACATATGGCAGGCTTTCACTGTACTCTACATCCGCACGATTGCACTGCATAGGTATTGTTATAAGTGGGCAGTCCCGAAGCTAAATGTAATTTTTTTTCTACCCAGACCTAGACGAACCAGGAGAGGATGGAACGACGGCCCGCCAGATGCTAGAGCGTACGGAACGACGCTGGAATATGGCAGACGCCAACGGGGACGGAGCGCTGGACAAGCGAGAGTTCAAGAACTTCCTTCACCCCGAGGAGGACGAGAAGGCTCGCCACGTCGTGGTCATCGAGGCCGTAGAGTTGATGGACAACGACAAGAACGGAGACGTCTCTTTGGCGGAGTACATGACCCATCTGAGGAAAGTCTCTGGCCCCGAAAAGGGCAAAGAATCTGCCTGGGAACAGGTAAGTGCAGCAATTTTAAGCGAACACGTGCGAGTGTGCAGTCTCTGACAGAGCATTCCGTGCCTTACTGTCAGGCCCAGCAGAGCCACTTCTCGACGTACCTCGACAAGGACAAGGACGGCACCCTCAGCGACTCCGAGATGAAGGACTGGGTCCTGCCTTCCCATGACCGTGAAGAGGGAGAAGCGTGGAGACTCATCTCATCCGGGGACGCAAACCAGGACACCAAACTGACCAAGGAAGAAGTGACCGCTGTTCCCGAATACTTCATGGGCATCCTGCCCCACGAGTTCTGGCAACAGGCAGGCCACGCGGGTTCAGTCAAACATGACGAATTCTAAGCTTCTGCCAAGGTGGGACATTGGCCATTGAGGTGCAAATACTCGCTGCAATCTTCTTGTAGATCTGATCGACGTCAACTCGTCGTCTTCTTTTTTTATACATTGTACTTCCATGTTGTGCTCAAGACAGCAGTGCAATGTTGGAAAGATGGAAAAGAGCACTTTAAATGTTGTAAGTGAAGTTGACAGCTTTTTGCTGATGTGAGACACGTAATTTATTGGAGGTTGTCACTAGAACAGGCAGAACGACACCGCTCGAGTTGAAACGGTGCTTTGAATAAAAATTTTTTTTACGCTGAACGCGTTTCCTCTTCTGTGTGATATACATACATACATATTTTAAAGCTGCAGTGTTGGACACAGAATGAGTTTAGCCAAAAATGCAGGGGCTTTGGCACCAAGCATCAGGGGTATTGCCTAGGTGGTGCACTGTGATGTGGCATCTGTGATAAGCACAGACTATTACAAGATGCAAGATGTGTGCAAAACAAATTATGAAACAGGCACACTGTCTACAACTACGGAAGAGAACAAGCATGTGGACACTTTGCACATGAGGGAACGACGGCTCAAATCGGTTACAAAAAGACACACATTCAGTAAACAGACTGTCACGAACTGCACACTTCCAGAGCAAATGTTGCCTAGTAACGCATTTCACGTAGTAAAAGAATCTCATTTGAAAGCAGGACCAACTCCAAGGTTGAGACAAACCCTGATTCAGCTGCCACTGGAGGAATAAATACTAACACACAGGCACCTAGATGCAGACACTGGTCACAGCATTCCTTACTTTGGCTTCAACGTGCTCAGGAAGCACGACAGATCGTATTCAGAGTCATACTTAGACGAGTCCCACAGTTCTGGGAGCGTTTCCAACAGCCCGCGGATGCTCCGAGAGGAGGAGGACGAAGAAGAGTTTGCGGCCATTGCTCCGTCTTGGTCTAGGGTAAAAAGGTCCAGCAGCTGGTCCGTGCCCATTGTTTGCAGGCTGCTGTTTTCTTGCGTGATTACCGTGTTGGCGATGGTTAGCTTGAATTTCTGGAGTCTGGAGGCAAAAGGAAAAAGAAAACAGACGTCGAAGTAAAGTTAAAATTTAGCATTATTAGCGTCCAAGAAACTTTAGAGCACGATCATATGTGACTGCAGTGCTAATGGTAAAGTCCGTTTCGCTGCATGCACTTGTCTAGGCCACCATGTTGCCTGTAATGCTGAAAATGAGGTTACAAGATTCCAAAGAAACTGGAGCACCAAAAGAAGACTAAGAAAAATGTGTACGTAG
Organism: Ornithodoros moubata; assembly: GCA_029532675.1. Lineage (NCBI taxonomy): Eukaryota > Metazoa > Arthropoda > Arachnida > Ixodida > Argasidae > Ornithodoros > Ornithodoros moubata. The sequence continues at coordinate 6,164 of JARGYV010082087.1, forward strand.
TACCACTCACGTACAATACCGTGAGATAACATGTGAAATATCAGTATGCACCACATCGATGCCCATGACACACAAGCGAAGATTTTTTTTAAATGTCAGCACAACGATTCTCAAAAGAACGGACCAAGTGCATTGAACGACCCAACTTGTAGGCCAAGACACAAAGACTGACTCGAAATAACCGACCTGAAAATTCAGGTGACAAGCTAGGAAGTATAAGATCGCCTATTACAACATCCAAGCACTCTGCGTCGCACAAGAGTTGAAAACTTATGTAGGGTATGCTCAGAGAACACATCATGCAGGAAATTAATCTTAAGAAGATCTAGTGTGACATAGACAGTTGGTGTGTCCCTTACTTCACCATGTACCGACCAGCCTGCACCCCCACCATTACCACCACCAAGATATTCTGGAGTGGTGCTTCCACAACCTACCCCATTATCTTTTCTTCCAGCGTCCCGCGTGTGATCAACCTGTAGACGTTGACTACTTTCTTCTGGCCTATCCTGTGCGCTCGGTCCATGGCCTGAAATTCATTAATCAGTTAATCGCAATTTACCAATTTCCGTGCCAAGCAAGCATCAAACGAGGCAACAAGAGCCCACCTGCAGATCTTTCATGGGATTCCAGTCGTGCTCGACAAAGATGACCGTGTCCGCACCAGTCAGGTTGAGCCCAAGTCCGCCCACCTGAGTGGTCAAGAGCAGCACGTCGATCGAAGGGTCGTCATTGAATCGCTGCACGAGGGCATGTCTCTGGCCGGGAGGAACGCTGCCGTCCAGACGCAAGTAGCTCACGCTATTCATGTGCATCCTGCGCATTTCAAAACAAAGCAGACGTGAAGTGACCTGCAGCGCAAACTTTCACTGCCACCGTCGTTTGCTAATTTGGATGGTGCCAACGTTGCTGTTTCATCAAAATACTCCACGTAAAAGCTCTTTACACGTTACAAGACGAGGTGAGATGTTTTGCAGCCGCTAGGAACCTTTCGGAACGAGAATGCTTCTCTTTTAAATGTCTTAGGTGCTGTGGATGACCTCTGTGTATTGTTACTGTTCTGTGCTCTGATGATTCCCGATTTAACTAACAGCACCATCCGAAGGAATGGCAAGATTTTGTTGGTTTCAAGGGAATGAGACTCTCCAATCCGTGAGCCAGGATCACTCTTTCATGCAGCTCCAGTTCTTCCAGCACCCACAAGGCAGTAATTCTTTGAATACTCACTCAATTCCAGGAATACAAGTTACGTACGTTGCGTGGTCTGACTATTGAATGGGGGCTGCAGCGTATTTTTTGCTTCAAGTCATCTCATAAGCCATTTTTATGCATAATAGATAGGATGGGCTGTTGTTGCTGATTTTGATTAAACTCCTTGCATCAGCCACAAATGTCATACAACAGGCAGAGTAACAGATAAAGGGGGGTAATGACAGTTATGACCACACACTGCATAAAAACTCTTGTCTTGTTCTTGCTGAATACATGTACAAAACAGCTGACGCATAACGTCTCTGAGGTTGACCGCACAGGCAGGGAACGACCTTTAGCAAAGTCGAGCGTAACTCACTTGAGCAGATCCCTTTCCACAATGTCCAGCATGCTTTTAAGCTGGCAGAAAATAAGAGCCCGATGGGCGTGTACAACTTGTTCCTGTTCGGCCTGTCCCGCTGTGCCGATCCCACAGTCGAGTAGAAGCTGCCTGAAGATTTAAGAGCAAGTTCCATGAGGCATCGGGAAGTTCAAATTCATTCTTGACGAATCTCACTTGAGAGAGCTTAGCTTTGCCGCATGGCCGATGTCCGAGAGAGGAGTGTTGCTCTGTTTGAGGGAGTGCATGATGCGCTCGTATTCGGGATGATGAACGTTGAGCACGAGCTTTGGGTGGTTGCACACCTTCCGCAGGTATTGTAAGGCCTGCCAGAGAGAGAGAAAGACAAGCTTGTTAGCATTCAGGCTATTAACAATAAAGAGGGTGTCTGAGTTTCAGCATTCATAAAAAATTAGGAAATTTTCAAATGTTTCAAGCAGACATCGACGCAGATAAACAGCTATCGAATTTTGGTAATGTTAGTTCATTAGTTAATTCAAACATTAGTTACTAAGGATGTTACAACTTGTTGTCTTAGGCATTAGTTTCTTTATAAAATACAGTAAAACATCTTTGTCGTGACGCTTTTTGAGTCATTAATTTGAAACATTCTTAAACGTTTAAACATATACTACTTCATATTACGCACATGTTACAAAAACATTACTTATAAAACAGACGAAATCGTGGGACTACAATGGAACCCCGATCATATGTCCCCCTTTCGTGCGACATCCCACATTCTATGACGGAACGGCCCAGCAAACTCTACACAGATATATGCATTAAAAACCCGGATTATTCAACGCAACTACGCAGTCCCGTGTCTTACGACGGCCCGTCGACGCACCACTCGTGGAGGGACGACTAGCGTGAGCACCAAATAAATGACGGAACCGTTTTGTCGTTTTGTTTGGGTGGAAAGTGCCTCCTGATTTCTCTCCCCAGCATCATCTTACTCTCTTACATCTTCTTCTCGGCGCACAATGGCAACGAGGAAGACTCGCGCAAACTAATTCTTCTTCGACTATACGACGATTTTTCGCGTTCCCATAGAAGTCACAGAATCAAGGTTCCCCTGTACCTTCGTGTCACAAGTACCATGTGACAAAATATAACTAGAAGTGCACATTTTCGACATCATATTATTCTTTTTATGGTACTATATTTTGTATTATCGCTTGTAGTAACTGCATTATGAATATTGTATTATTTTGAAACCTGAAGGATCCACTATAGCACAAAGCAACACTGAACGGCTCAGCGTCCTATCATCCCGATCATCCCAGCCTTCAAACGCATACCTGGAACACGTGGGCAGTGCCGTGAACGTTCACATTATCTTCGCTGGCTCCCGAGACCGAGTCGTCCACGGCTTTCTTCGCTCGGCTCTTCGCAAAGTCCTCGTACAACTGCACCTGCACGTTGCGCAGGCGCCAAGTATAGCCAAAATGAGTCGCGGTTCAGCACCTTACGAAAAGCAAGCGCATTGCGTACCTGGAGCGGGCTCAGCTCACAATAGTAGTCCTGGATAATTTTCGGAGGCAGGTCCTGCAAGACATCGTCCTTCATTCGCCGCAGCAGGAAGGGCAACACTTGTCTGTGAAGAGACTCCATGGCCAGGACGCCTGAAACCATTTTCCGCAACACATATGTAAGCATGTTCATTCGCAAAAATTTTCTTTCATCGCTTTTGCGTAGAGGAGATAAACTTGTAGGCATAGCCGAAGATAAGCGCTCGGAGCCTTTTAAAAGCATTCTTCCTTATGGTTTCTTCTATTATTCAATCTCAGAGGACCCTTACCAGCCTCCTGCTCCTTAGAAGAGGACTTGGCATCCCGCGACTGCAAGATTGGCCGGCTGTAGCGAGCCACAAACTGTTTCTCAGTGCCCAGGAATCCCGGCATAAGGAAGTCGAAGAGAGACCACAGGTCGAGGACGTTGTTCTGGATGGGGGTCCCCGTCAGGATGAGGCGGTGGTTGGCACGCAGCTGCTTGATGGCACGAGCAAGCTGTAAACAAACGGTGTGACAGATATGAATGCATTCATGAAACGTTTTAGAACTTCCAGAACTTAAAACTTAAAATCTGAAATTTAAATAACAGTAACTATGTAATTGCTGTAAACATGACTTTAATGTTGTCCTTTATACCCTGAGACACCATTTCTAGGGGCTCTTTCTCACACACCTTGGTGCGTCCGTTTTTGATGATGTGTCCTTCGTCGAGAATGCAGTAGTTCCAACGAATGGCTCCAAAGAAGTCAATGTCGTTCCGAACGATGTCGTAAGAGGCCACGATCAGGTTGTGCTTCCGAGCCTTGCTTTGAAGCCTACGCCAAAATATTATGACATCCAACATGTATAAACATACTTTTTAACATTAAAG
>JARGYV010082098.1:0-10389 GCA_029532675.1 Ornithodoros moubata
GTTGATTGACGATGAGGAAGGGAATGTCAGCCAGAAAATAGCCAGCTTCATTGCTTTCATGCTTTGTGGACTTTCCGCAGTAGCGACGATTTCTGAATTGAATACTGTTTTCGAACGCCGGGCATAGCGTCATATCTTCACTTTGTACTGATTGCTTACAATTCAGCACCTTCAAACCAACGCAGCTATCTTTGTTCTGTCTGTCCCCTTACGACGATGGGCACTTGGACAACGCTGGAGGGAGTAACGCTCGTCGCATGACGATATTCTTCTCGCCGCAGAATTCCGGAAGGCACCATATGAACAAAGCAACGCGATCTTCGTCTGGGTAGACAGTCGGCCGCGCATGATGGCTTTGATTTGTGAGACGTGCTTGGCGTCAGCATGGTCTCGCAACGACTGTAAGGCGCCGTAATGGGAAACGACCAGGTCCCTTCGCTCTATAAACTTCTCACGGTGTTTAAAGAAAGGCTCGACTGCGGCATTTGTCGCGCGGGGATCTTGTTCTGCCTTATCACTGCTGCGCCTGGCAATAAACGGCAGTGTTGTTCGACAGATTCAGGATTTCCTTACTGCTACCAAACCCTACAAGTCAAGTCAAAGCAAACTGTAAGCGATGAAGATAGAGCATCGTGATTATGCGACTTAAGTTCCCCACCGTTTTGAGCACTTTGACATCCATTGAACGTGTTGCACTTTGATTATATATAAGGCCGGATAAAAGCTGCCTGTCTGAAAAGAGGGTTGCCAGCGAGGGTGAACGGGCAAAGACGTCGAGGGGCCGATGGAACACAACCAGTAAATGGCCAGACGACGAAAGGATGGCAATTAGCGCGGGATATAGCGTCAACGTCCGTCTTCAAGGCGCTTTGGATAACCTTCGTTGAAGTCCTCAGGGCGGGAAATGTTCCAAGAAATAGATGACACCTTTCGACACCTCTACCTTATTGTAACAGGGAATGGTCGTCGCGCGAGAAGAAGAAGAGTACCCCTAGGGCCATGTATAGAAGGAGAGTCTCCATATAGTCGGGACGGGTTATAAGACTAAACCGGCGGACGATTCATTGAGGATATATGGATTCTGGCTGAGGGCCAATCGCCGTCGGCGCCCGTATTCCCCGGGCAAAAAAAAAAAAAAAAAAGCGTATGGGACACCTGGACGCTGTTTTCCATTTTCCCGGTTGAACATTCCACGTCTGTGGGCTTCGTGTGCAGCCCTACGTTCAGTGGTTGCTTTGGGAGCCCACACTGGAAGCTTCAGCATTCGCCCAATTGCAAGCGCCATCAGGAACGAACGAATGTTTTTACGCAGGCACCGGTAAAGCAGTTTTCCCACTTGTTTCCCTTTTGTTAATTCAGCGGTTATCCCATCCGCAACCGATATCAGACTACATTAGGCAGGCAGCACGTAAATCCTTGAGATGACGTAAGTTATTGCGCAGGAATTTATGTTGTCTTAGTTGCAGTTTCTTGTGAATTAGTTTAAATGGCCAGGAATCCAACCCGTGCGGCTGGACTTCTGTTACATAAAGGTGGCCGCCTTAATGAGTGTATGCGCCCTGTCTCGCTCTTCGCATGATCATAAGTAATCTGTATCTGTAAGTACTTCGCCGTACGGTGTATTCACCACAGTTGCCAGACGTAGCTTGCTGTTACATCTTTCATGCAGACATTAACATTCATTCATCAAGAGGACTGACGAAAGAACTTCTGTTTTCTTGTTTCTTCCGAATCTTATCCACAGCAGCCGTCAAACGAGGGCATGCAGCTACTACTTGATCTTACCGTTAAATCTTCTTCTCCAAAACGCGCACCCCTTTCTTCGGTCTAGCGTGCGTCCTTCGCTACTCACGCGACGAAGCGCATCCTTTTGAAAATAACTCCCGGAGAAAAAGATAGGACGCGTCTTTGCTTTGGAGAATCCAGAAGCACGAAACGCACAACAGCAAGACGAAACAGGACCGGTGTGTGTGTGTGTGCCGCGTGGGGGCGCCCCACCCATGTCACCGGGCGTCCGCCCCGCCCAGGTCCGGCTTGGGCCCAATTACTGCCGCGTCACGGCCCGAGCTGCCAGATTAATGGACGCCCAGGCAGGTCGTGACGAAGCTGTGTCCACGACTTTGCCCCCGGCGCAGAGTCGCCGTCCGCCCGCTCGCTGCCGTTCCACCGCCGCGACCTCTGCCGCTTTTGCAGGCCGACAAGACAAGATCCACAAAGAGAGTGCTTCGACTATTGCGCGTAAAAAGACGGAGAAGGGATGACTTCGACCTCTTTTTTTTTTTTTTTTTTTTCTGTTAGGGCATTCAGGAGAAGGGAACTTGGCGTTGACGAGGAAGACGTAGAACCAAAACCAATGTTCGAAATGTCGCCGCACGGATCCGACGCAGGGGTAGCGGGATTAAGAGTAGCAAGTCTAGTTGGCTTACACCTGTCGAACTCGTGTTCCGCTTATAGGATTGTGGTTTGAAATTCAAGATTTTCACCGAAAAAGCACAAGCATCATTCGAGTCCTGACTCCTGAACCCTGTCGAATCCTGAACATCTACCGGGTGCCCATTCGGGACGTGTTTCAGCTGATGCTGGAACAGTTCCTTTTGAAGCCAGCCCCAGACACCACACACGATCGTCTAAGCCACATGGGACAGCGAAAGATTGACATGTCGTGCTTCAGATGCTGAAAACTCATACACAAACCACGAGCAGAAAGAGAGAGAGAGAGAAAAAAAAACGTAGAAGAAGACACTTGTGCCCTGTTGGTCTTGAACTTATTTACGCGGGAGCGTCTGCCGTAAGCTGCTACTAAAGCTCGTCATTTCAAGTGTCGTCGTCGAGACGCCCAGCTGCGCTTGCGCGGGTGCCCCAGGCTCAGGTGTTACGTGCAGAAAAACACTTTTTTCTGCGAAATGATTGGGAGCATCCCAGCGAGAATGGACTTTGGAGGCGGCATCGTTTGATGTCGCGCGCTCCGGTTCGGAAGCAGGAGGCACATTGAGTAGGCGTTCGTAAAATTTTCTCCGATGGCATAATACAGGAACTAACGTGTCGGGAACGGTATTTCATGAATGTTGATGTCGCTGTTGCAGATTTGCCTCGAATAGAGCTTCGGGAAGTGCAAAGCATTTCGTTCCCCTTTAACTTTGTGCTGTAGTACATTATAAATATTCTATTACTGAGTGATGATTCTTCTCGTTCTTCGTTGGTAAATACAGGCTGAAGATGCATTTAACATGACCGCACCCTATAACTGAGCACGCCGAGCTTTCGTCCTTGACAGTATTACTGCACATCGCACCCGTTTCCAAGCAGGAGTCGCTGAAATCGGTACGTGAGGTTCCTGTAGTTCAACATGTGTTGAACACAGGGGTGGTTGACATGGAACTTACACGAATATGTAGCGCGTATGTGGTTTAGGCATGTTGTCTTTGCATCGGATAATGCTGTTTCATTCCTATGAACCTCGATTTTTGTTTCAAGACTTTAACCAAATTTCATCCCATGTGGTCAAGAAAAGTATTGTGCAAAGTATTTTGCAAAGATGGGACAAACTACTTTTTAGGAGGTTGACCACAAGTACAAAATACCTGTGAAAATTGCAGTGAAACTACTAATTCATCTACTTTTTCCAATTGGTAGCTAAAACTACTTTGAAAACAGGATAAATCAAAAGCTCTTTACGCTGGGAGCACTTTCGGAGCAGTTACACGAGCACTGCTAAACACTGACAGGCACTTCGACACTTCATGATATTCATCACTAACACCGGCTCTAAGGTATATAATCGCAAATATCCTTCCCATGCGCCACCACATTTCGAAACCAGCATTTAAGTTAACTTAAGACTTTGAAGTATAGTTTAACTAGTAGTTCAAGTATGAAGTTAACTAGTACCCATCACTGATATTTTGCATACGTGTTCTTGACCTCTGTCGAAAAGAAGAAGAAAAAACGAAAAGAGGGGTAATGAACGACGAAGGCGAAGATGTTATTTTTCTGATAGCAAATTTCCGTACATGTGCACCACTATTCACCTTCGGTTGAACGCTCTAAATTCAGCAGCAGCAGCCAAGCTCTTGGCCAAAAGGCGATGACGTCAAACGTTCATCACGGAAACACGGGGCGAACCTTGTTCCCTGACATCTCACTGCCTCACAACCCAGAAAGCATAAACCCTGCCATGTTCGCCTCTTTCGATTCAGAAAATTGCTCGTCTGCTATTTGTCAAGCTGTTGAACACAGAGCAGCAACCACGAGCACAGCTTCCCACACACAGACACACGTGCCCCAAACGCTTGCTCCTCTGCTCTGTACTATTCCAAGCCCCGTGTCTCTATCCCCCCAGCCGTGTTAAGGCTCCCTTCCACTCCCTGTGTACATTACCGCCTGATTTGTCGCCGCAGTGTATACAAACAGTTCCTAGAATACTCTGAACGCTGTAACTACCCTACTGTGTATGGTTCTACGGATGAGGACACACTCATGCTGCAGACGCGATACGACACTCGGGTCAAAAAGCGACGAAAACTGTCGTGGAAACGCAAAATATACGGCAGGGAAAAAGAAGACGTCAAAGGAACACCAAGGGCGTGGGTGTCTTGGCCCGTATCGCATTTCTGTCGCCGTTGGTGTTATGGATTTGTCCTGGAATTCGCGAGCGTATAAGCTCTCTCGCGCCCTCCAGTGTCATGTTCCTTGCGGCAATGTCGGAGCAGCAGTTCCTGGAACGGTTTCGAACGGTCGGGGTGTTGAACGTGGTCTGATGGTTCTGGCGGGTCAGCGCCTTCATTGCTCCTGATGGGGACACTGACCTGGCTGTGAGTTATGTTACGGCACTTATGTCTTGTGTTCCGTTTGGTGTTCGAGCCCGAAGGTTGCGTTTTGGGTGTTCTACCATTGCGCGTGTACGTGGTACTTCAACTCAGGGGGCGCACATTGCACATCGTCTTAAGTTTGGAAAAATACGACACGCAGCTTATGCGTTCCATAGAATGCGAAGATATTTCTTCACGCTTTGAGGCACACGTCACATCAATCGCATGTTGCGCATTGGTATCTCAAGGGCAATAACTACACTGTGTCACTGTACGCACTTATATGTTCTTCGTTCGTTCACCCGCACTTGGCCAACCCACACTCAGCCATGTTCGCTCGTTGACACCGTATCGCACACGAGGCAAAAACAGAGATGGAACAAAGTCATGAAACATTCCCACCATATTTCATCCACTACGCAGGTGAATGGTAAATGACGTCAGCCTCGCGAAACTCACGTCACTCCCAAAGTCTTCCGAAAATGGTATGCAAGACATATGCAACAAGTCCAGTGAAGGCCGGTCTACCGACCGAACGCCCCATTCGAGTTCGCAGTTTGACAGCGTGCACACATGTTAGTAGGGGTGTTGGCCTCCCCCCGTATTCGGCAGCCTCTGCATGTCCCCCAAGCCCTAAAGTAGATCACATCAAGTCCTGCACAAGGCGGGGTTTCTAACTTACTGCTCACTGCTCGCGCATGTAATAAGACAGATTGACCTTCCTCTGTCCTTTGTATATAGGAAAGGCCACTCCTACAGCTTCTCATTCTCTCGACCGGTACGGCACGTTAATGGACTACGGACCCAGTAACGACGTGTGTGCTTCTATATAAAGGGAAACAGTTTCCGCAGAGTGAGACTATTTTCTTTTTTTGGCTACTCATAGAAGGAGGCGTAGGTGGGAGGGACGAGATGCTGACGGTGGATAACACCAACTGCATAGGAAGGAGCTAATAAAAAAAAAGCTAATTAATTCCTTCGGTGCGGAATTTATCAGAGCACAGGACAAAGTTTTCCTTTGACGCACCGCGGGAAGGTCCTAGAAGAAAGAACTAGAGAGTAAAAAAAAAAAAAAAGTCTCATCCCTTTAGTGTAACTTTGATGTGCATTTTGGAACCTCTCCGCCCTCTCCCTCTCTGTCGGCGCGGTTGTCTCCATGTCTCTGCATGGTGTTTCGTGTGTTCGTTTCTGTATTTGTTTAATTTCTGTTTTCACACATCTGCTGGTGCGCACGAGTTGCACCTCGCTGACACCAATGGTTTTTTTGAGACATGTTGGAAACAGGTTCGCCGAGACCTAAATACGTGCAACTGCGTGAACGACTGCTCCTTCGTCGGCTTTATAAAACGCTAACTACAAAGACCTACTTATTGCCATTGGCATCACGAGTACGATCCTGGCCAATCGCCTCGTTGGTTGTCCCACCCACGCTAGGCACCACTACCACCAGCCATGCTTGTAGCCCAAGAGTCGCACGAAGCTAATGCAAGAGTATAGAGTTATAGAACTGAGACGATGAGCCCTGTTAAGAAGCGCCGTGTAATTCCCGATTCTATCCAAGTGTCATCATACATTTCTTTTTCTTTCGATAAATTGTGCTTACTGACAGCTTTTTTCCGTGAGTAGCCTATTATCGAGCAATCCAAATGAATATAATCAGCATCCAGACCTCAAGGAAAGACCAGTCTCTCGGACGACAGTCAACGCACGTACAATCTGAAAACATTAAACGCACTCTTGAGGGAACCGACATAACTCGAAAGGCCATCGAATTAAAAAGAAGCAAGTTAGAAATTCCTCCTATACCAAGTGGCGGACTTGCATGACTGCGACGCAGTCCTTGCAAGCAATCAACGTACAGCCCTGGGGGCGACAGGTTGCTTCTCCTGGGCCACACCTTGCTTCTTTCAGGACTGATCGATGTCCGGTATCGCACACGGGCACGTTAGAAAGAGCTCCCTGGACGAAGTTAATCACCGCCTCTTTTGGCCGAGCGCAACACGTAAAACAGCGCGCAGCGCCTGAACGCGTTTTGGGCACGCGTATCAAGCTGTACGTGCACCGTGAAATCGCTACAGACTATGGCTGCAATTGGGACCTGCTTACGGCGGCCATTTCCTGTTCAAATTAGCCGCTCATCTGCAACCGAAGCACTTTCGCTATACTTCGCGTCGCTTACTTTGTTCTTACTTTCCCCTCCTGTTCAGTCTGGTCGTTCTCACCAGCATGATTGTGGGCTATATGGCGCATGGTCATTTAGCCGCTGGTACCGATTATGCATGCGCAGTTAGTCGTCATATGGGTCGAAACGTGTTTTGATCTAATCATGTTTCCCGGTCACTGACACGGCGATTGATCCTGGATAATGATAACAATAATATAAATTCTGAGGGTGCAGACATGTGAGATTGGGAGTCCAAGTCCAAAAAGATAGTGGTGTCAGATGCATGAGACAGGAGTTGGTTCGAACCTCGAAGGGTAGCACACTTTTTTTTTTTTTTCGTTTGCTTCTCGTGCGACTTCTGTCTTCTGTTTTCGTTCCCTGATACTAAGATATTTCTCTCTATATATACATTTCGTCGGTCCTGTCCACCAGCCTACCAATATTCACGGTGACTGCCACCACTTCTTCTTGACGTTCGAGTCCGCGAAAATTCGGTCTCTATCCCCTTCCATTTTTTTCCTTCCGCTGCCGAACACAGCTGAAGTCCTGAACAACGATCACTCCAACTAACGCCGAAAATAGCGCTGCACGTTGAATTTCCTACATGACGAAAAGAAAATATGCGTTGTCTGAAGGTCGTCGTCTCTGTAGCAGTCCACCCCTGCATCGATTGCAGGCTTGTTTACTTTCATCTTTTTTGCAAGGCTTACACTCTCCTGATCCCTTACTCTTTATATGTACCTTCCTTTTTTCTTTTCTTTTTTTTTGTGTGTGTGTCTCTCCATGAAGCTTCTGATCTATTCCGAAACGTTCACCTGTGACGAATGCACAACAGCAAGCAGCAAAGGCTAAGATGTTTATAAAGTCCTTACGTATATCGCATTTTTCTCGTGGCCCACTTCCTTATATGTACACGAGAAGAAAAATGGAAGAATGAAAAGCTTCTTTTACGGGTATATAGGGCGATGACACTCCGGAATAACTGGATATACTGATAACGTTATTGGCTTTATAATGAGCTGTATAGTTATCATATATGAACGGTTGGGTGCAGTATTTCATAATTAACCAAACTGCAGTTTTTGTATCTACTATCTATTGACTCACACCTGCTGTCAGAGTATAGACGGCGCTAAGTTTTTTCACACAATCCCTCCTTCTGACATTCATGTTGTATTCCTCCCTTGACGCAGCACAGTTGTAACTGCGCAAGCTCCCTCACGAAGTAAATAAATGTCGAATCCTTCATGTCACATTCTGTTTGAGCGGCAGTTCATAAACACAGCGTCGCACAATGTGAAGAATGGCTTCCCAGAAAACATTTGCCGTTATTTTCCGAACCGCTGCGCAACTTCCTACAGTGTGTGATCTTTGGCCGATGCAAGGGGAAGTATACCCGTGGGTTGAGCACGTTCACACTCAACTATATAGATGCGGATAGGGCGCGGGAACGGCAACGCAGCATAACTGGCTCGGGCACCGTTCCACTTTTTATTTCGCTTTTTGAAAAGTTTTCATGTTTTTTGGTCTCAAGTAATGAAACTTCCCGTTAAATGCGCCGGGTGGCACAACCAGCAGTTAAATGGTCGTTTCGTTATCCCTTTTTCATCCTTCAGTCACTTCTTTCTCTCCTTTTTTATGCGTATATATATACGTTTGAAATGTTTATTGTATCAGTCTCTCCCCACGATGTCTCTGTTTTAAGCCTTGTTGTAGCCCGAAGATGAGTATAGGACGACTTAACTACGCACCGTCTTTTGAAACCCATTCCACGTACCCCGACGCCCCACACTGCAGCAACAGCAGCGTTGTGCTCTCGACACTGCCGGGCCCAAAACAGCAAGAAAACGTCAAGAGAACAAAAGAAAGCGCCAGGCTCGAAAAAATTGCCGCGCCAGACCCGTTGGAAAAGTGGAGAACCGCGACGTAATTTACGAGCGTTGCGCGCGTGTTTTGCGATGCGCGTGCGCAGACGGATCACATCCGGGCTAGCGCGTGCTTATGTGATTTTCCTCTGGTTGTCGTTTTTGTGAGCGCTGTGCAGCCTCGTGGATCCCATTTACTATAGCTCGTAATCCGCAAGCCTTTCCTTTCCTGTGTTTTATATTAATCTTGAGATATGCTGCTCGCAATTTTTCAGCAAACTTCATCAGTCCAGTGCACATCATATGTGGGAGTTGCTGAGGGCATAAAAAGAATATCTGTTCGTTTTCAAAGAAGTCAGCGCTTTAAAAATGATGAAACATACAAAGATGACTGCGGGACTGAAACCGGAGACTTCCTGGCAGTAGCTTCGCCCCAGGGGCCGATAATCCAGAACGTACGGATTCGTTCTCCTTTCAAATCCTTATTTTAGGTTCCTTTATTATGGGCATGAGAACAACAACATTACTCGTCCACTGCATAGAAGGTCTCGCTGCTCAAACTGGTCGCTCTCCGGTCAAATTACGCCAACCACTCTTGATGACTCCTGGACCAAACCAAACCGAGGGCTTGAATCAAAGCTCATCGTAAAATGGCAGCGCGGCCATCTGCTTCACCGTGCGACCGGTCGACAACGAGAGAAAATTTTCCTCTGACAAACCGATAATCAATATATGGGGTAATTTGTCATCTTCCCGTTCCGACGTTGCAGCTGGGCAGAAGCAAAAACTCTGCCGCTATTGCTTTTCAACGCCTTCACCGTCTGCTCTGGGTCTGGCCCTGGTTGCTACTGCAACATTTCCATCATGTACCAACTGTCCGCGTGCGGGCTTATTACACAAACCGAATGCGGAGATGAAGAACGACACACGCTTCGGATGTTGGTAAAGATATAAGCTCCTTCGTATATATAGCGTTACCCTTTAGGAATCAGTCTATGGGGTAAGGTCACGATGAGGTGGTGGTAGTTGTCATCTCGAATATCTGTCATGTAGAATCAGAAAGGACGTCTGCTTCCATACTTTTGCAAACTTATACACTGTTTTATATCATTTCATGGATGTATTTAACCAGTAGACCCGTAGTTAAATTAGCTATAAGCTCGCTCAATCGTTCAGGACATGCAACCTATCTACAGAGGATTCTGGCTATCGTCCATCCTGTTAGCAGCATTCCTCAAGAAGCATCTAATAAACGATGAAATCAATCGTTGCGATGCATGCGTACGAGCGGGATAAACATAGCGAGTCACGTAATTATTTCCAATTGGTACTTCGTGACCACACAAAAACAGCGAGCGTAGACATGGTGGTAGCAGCGGATGTCTTCCACGATAATGACTGATTGCAGGGAGATATGATACCGCGTAATGACATCGTGATTTCAAAGCGATCAGTCCCTGGAAGTTGAACGTGTATCAACCTATACGAGTATTCTGGTGCATGATGAACGTCAAACTGCGCACTCGCGAAGCGCGTAATTTGTAAGCCTAAG